>ML425751.1:0-141204 GCA_005239525.1 Nicotiana knightiana | reverse complement strand
TCGCTCGACCCGTACTTTATCCCAAATTGGCCACTTTCAACAAAACTCGTTTTCTTTAATTCGGGTACCCCTTTATCCTTCATAACACTCATTTATCGCTTGTTATAAATAGCGTAAGTACGTTAACGTCAAGATGATCTCATCCCCGAGTCGATGCCAATTAACTGATGACGAAGCTTTTAACGTACGAAAAAGCGAGGTGTAACAGTCCGACAATCATAAGGCTCGGTAGAATCGTACCCGACAACGGGGAGCTCGGTGAAACCCAACTGATCAGTGGTTCCACAGTAGGTGTTGTACCCGGCCGACTATAGCGCGACTCGGTAGAGTAAAATAAATAATATATATAATGCATGTTGGACTCATGGAATCACGCTCTAAACCTTTCGGAGTGACGTAAGGTAGTTGCAGCTTCGATTAACATTATGGACATTATACCATCAATATGAACTTCAGTAGGACTCAAGGATCATACACACTTTCTTATAATAACTTTGTAAGGAGAGAACAACATGGACAACCTTAGTTTCTAGGAGTAGATTCATTATGATATAGCTTATCGTTTACATTCGTTTCACTTTAGATCATGCCAAAAGAATGAAGGAAGAGACTTAACATACCTTATCACAATCTTTCTACTTACCAAATGAAATGGTCTATTTACACCTTAATATACAACAACTATGATAATACTATCATTATGTTACAAAAGGTACAACTATCTCACAACAAACGACAAGCTTATTTTGTATAAAAACGGGCAACATCTCCCCCATAATCCTTACTTCCTACAAATTTAAGATAAAAACAAAAACACAATAACACAACAACAACAAAATATATACATTAGTTTCCAGCCTTATATTCACCATAAAATACTACAAAACAGCCCAACACACCGCAATCTCTTCATACACAAAATGACCACGGTAGTAGTGTCAAACGACCCAGAAATATTACGACGAACGACCAGCCCACCACCCTACATCTATATGGTGTTTCTCCAAAACCTTCCTCTTCCAAAACTCCACAAAACAATAGTGAAATACGCATCGTAATAGCAACATAAAACAGTCCACAAAACAGTCTACTACAAGTGAATAACCCGAACTCACGACTTCCGATCACCATCCGGTGAGTTCTTACAAGTATAGAACGAATTACCATGAATTTACAGCAGAAAAAATGGATGAAAAACAGATGTAAACTTACCTTATTTGTTGGATAACTCATCCCTTATCTTGGTTCTTCAAATTCTAGGTCTTACCCCCAATTAGAACTTGAAAGGGAGAGAAATCAATTAGGAGAAATCTCATCTACATTTGACCTAAGTTTAAACAAATTTATGAATGTAACATGTGAAGACCTTTGCAAAATTTTGTTCTACAACTTGCTTGACTTCAAAACGTAGCACACGACTATCATACGAAAAAATTAACTCAGTGCATAACCTCCTTATCATGTTAAGAAAAATAGTATCACCCTAAAGTACATGTTATAACATTCCTAACTTGTCGACTTTCGATGAAACTTATTTTCTTCAATTGGTTTAGCTTCTAAGATTCCCAACCCTCTACTCGTTATTCATGATCTTAAATATTTGTAACCTCCAAGGTAACATGATTAGCTCACCTTATATTCTTCCAAATATAATCTTATTTCTGAGCGTACATCAATTGACTTACAAAGTATTCTCACGTATGAAAACATGGGGTGTAACATTTACATGGCGGTAAGTCCTCTTCTCGAGAACCTAAGAAGCAATAAAACTGACACCGAAGCTCTCGATAAGTTTGTTGGGTAATGAAGTTTCCCAATGGATCATATGGAACATCAAGTTCCCCCAAGTGAGCACAAAGGCATGAGTAAATATATCTATCAACCTCCCCAAATTGGCACTAACTGCTCATCTTCTTCTAGATCCCATCCAGCATAGAACTCACGGACTAATCTCACATTGATGTCACTCGAATTCCTAAAGACATATCTTAACCCTAAATCATGAATAGCTTTCCAAATCATCGGATTCTTAGATCTCAACTGGTGCTTCTCCACCCCTTATTGTGGATGCAAATGCCTTGGTCGACAAATCTTATACCACTGCTTGGCTGATGGGGTTATGCTATTGAGCCCATATTCATGCTCACCCCTAGGTCTGGGTGATGATGCTTCCATAGCTGCAACCACTACAATCCTTCATCTTGACTACTTGTTGTAGCCTCTTCTCAAATCTTCTTCTTAGGTGGTGGTGCGGAAGATGTCTTTCCTTGGCGGGGGATGTGGCCTTGCCCTTACCTTTTTTCATAGGTTGTGCATTTGGCTTTGGATTAATCATTTTGTACCTACAAATAGCACCATTAATCAACTTGTATAGAGATTAAGCAAAACAACGACCCCATACTTAAGAATTTAGCACATGGTGTTCAAGTAAATCGAGGCTACTCAGACTTCACCTTGCGGATTTAAGCATGATTGTAGCTTCAAGTCAACTAATTTCACATGTAAATACAATGTAATTACCTTATCTTAACCATATCTACCGACTTTGGTGAGCCACCTCACACTTATAATTTTATGATACATAAGGTTACATAGCATTAGTGCATAAATCCTGAAGACTCGAGATCCAATTGGGACAAAGATCGCCTTTGAGGCATTTTGGCGAACACTTAGTGTGCATGTTGCTCCCAAATGCACACGCAATTATATGTGGTCGTATAAGTAATAAAATGATAAGTCGAGTGTCGGACCCACAGAGACTTGTTTAAACTACTCAGTAAATCACTAAAATTGTTATTTAATCCAGCCAAAATCAGAGTCCACGAATATGATTATATTATACTACGATTCTAAGTAATAACTAAATTATTAAGTAACGAGTTGATTATTTTTTATTCAATAGAGACAAAGATCCCAGGGTTTTGATCGATTCACCATTCATATTGTGTTCTAATTAACTCTCCCTTTCATATAATTCACTCATGGTTGCTAATTAATCGATAATTTCTCTCATAGCCTTCTCCCGAAGTACTACTCGCCTATTCAAAATAGATTAACGCCTATATTCCTATGAAATTAATCTATTAATAACGCATTAAGATTACAATATTTAATTAAGCACGGTGTCTAGGTATATTCCTATCCTAACCACAAATCAGCTCCCCTTAAGGATTAAGATCGCGCTCTCTCCAATTCTTCTCTAATCTATACACGTCTTTCCCAAGCATAGCATAGATATTAAATAGAACCTAACTGTTGGCCAGACAATTAAGCAACTAAACACATAATTGAAGGAAAAACCATATAGTGGTGAAATATAATCAAGGTCAAGCTAATGTTAAACAACAATATTCATGGCTAAATCACAACCCCAGAACAATGGGTGTTCGCCACTCATGATGTAATCAAACAATTTCATAAGTGTTAAATATATTGGAAATACTAGAAAAAGATGAAGAAAGCTGAGAATTATCCACTTCCTAACAATCACATGTCTGTTTTTCTTCCAAAGTGGCGTCAACCCCCTCAAAAATATGTTTAGTCTTGCTTTTGTACGTCTTGGGTATGTCTAGGACCGAATAAATCGTGTCCGAGAAAAATAGAAAAAAATCATGCCACCGTTGCCCTGGACAGCGCCAGGCTCCCACCAGGGTGTTGCCTCTAAAATTGATTATGTCCCCAGTGCCACAGGTGGCTCAAGGCACTGCCTGTGGCGCCCAAATACGCAACTTGCCCGATTTCGTTCGTTTTGGCTCTCATTTTGCACGTTTCGCCTCCAATTGCTCCCGGATCGTTCCTGCACATAAAAACACTTAAAATTAGTATAAATCATCACATTTAACATCCAAACTTCACGAAACAAAAGAAAAATATGAGGTGATATATATATAAATATATATACTTTAAGTTAAACATCAACACCCACACTTAGACTCTTGCTCGTCCTCGAGCAATGGGGAAAACTACTACCCTCTAACACGTACACAGTTCACTATAAAGGAGAACTTTTACTTTTAATCACACACTTTACCCTTGACAATGATGTATACCAGCACACAAGCATGAACATACAAAATTTCACATTCTTCCCGTTTTTATCATGCCCAAGTATAACAATTCAATTCAATCACTCCAATAACCTATTCACAACCACCCGACCTCAACAGTCGACTTGTAACCACTAAGTCTTCACACAGACATTGCACATGACTCAATCACAACGGTTCTGTTCAACTCTCAAGTCAAGCAATCACACATAATTGAAAAAATTAAGCAATATTAATCTATGTAGCATACACGTCAAACAATTGAGCTAAGACGTCACAAAATAGGCTATTTCTATTTAGTTAGGCTTCACATGTCAAACCAAATATAAGGGAAAACAGAATGTATGTCATAGCCTAATGTGCCAGCACCAAGCATGTCAATGGGTATCTCAAAGTTACTCAATTTATCCATAACTAGTAAAAAAAAACAAAAAAATTAAAGTACCTGGTTCGAGTAACACCCTTGGAAAATAATCGGTGCCCAAAGAAAAACCAAGGGATATTACCTTCCTATCCTAAAAATAAAAAAATAAAAAAATCTTTTTGGTATTTTTTAATCGGACTTTATCCCTCAAGAAAATTGTCCAACAGATCCATCGTTGGGAAAAGCCTGAGCTTTTCTATTTTTTTATTTTTTTTCTTTAACAAACTAACTAAAACTAGCTAAACAAGATTAAAACAAACTAAAAAAAACAAAACAAAACTAACTAAACAAAACTAATTAACACTAATAAAAAAACAAAACACATTTATACAAATTATACAACAACTCCACAAGTAGTATTCTTCCCACCCCACACTTAAATCATGCATATACAAATTAAAAAGCAATGTAGGGAGAAAAGAAATACTCCCCGTCACTCGGAGTCCTCCATATCAGCTGCTTCCGGCTCATCATCATCGGGTCCTAGAGACACCAATGCTAGGGGCTCCGTAACCTCGTCACCCCCATCATCCTCTGTGTATGAGCCGCGGACTGTGTTGACGTCCTCTGAAGAATGAATGGGGTTGCGAGGTGCAATCCCCAACATTTATTGGGACGAACTGGACAACCCATTGCGTAATTGCATACGCTCCTCATCCGTAACGCCAACCCTGCATATTAAAAGGTTTAAAGACTTATAAATATACCTGCTGAAGTTCTCGTCCCTCTCATATCTCGCCGCCTGTTTCAGTTTGGACGATGTTTCCAGCAATGATGTGATGTCTAGTAGCCCTGTTGGAGCCTCCACCACCTCATCATAACCTGTGTACTCTGGCACCCCTCAGTCCATCAGATATTGAGTGAGTAAATTCCCAAAGAAGAATCGTTTAATCTTCCACCAAAACCTCGTACTGGACATCTCTCCAAGCATTAATTCACCAACATTGATAGGTCTTCCTGTCATCAGAAAATAAATGAGACACACTCTAGCTCAGGTACAGTCACTGCTATGCTCGACAAGCATGAGTCTGGCCTGTACAAAGTTCTGCCACACCTTGGCAGTCTTGTTGAATTCTGCGGGGACCTTGTGAATATGAATGTTGCCTTGTTTCCTGGTCCATTTTGCATTTGAATCCACGCCATATAGAGTGTGACGTATCAAGGTGTACTTCGGGCTTCCGACAAATTTTTGTTGTCTTCTTGGATCAACATCTTCAACACCCAAATATCTACATAAGGCCTCCCTATTCATCGGCACATCTACGCCCTGCACATGTGAGGTGACATGCCCTTGGTGCCAATTTGCATAAAGTTCCCGTACCATGCTTAAATTTGCATGTCCGGAGTATTTCAGGATCTTTTCCATATACCGTGCGCGGAGTTGGCCAATTACCTTAGAAAATTTCCTCTCTAAAGCTTTGGTGTTTATCCCCATGTCGGAGATGTATCGACCATATGGCAAAAAATCCCCGTGCCAAGAAATTGCCGAAACATTAATCAAATTCAACCGGGGCTTAGGTCTTAATTGTGTCGGCTGAGATCCCACGACTGGTTGTTTTCCCTTAGCTTGTCGTGTGGAGCTTTATCCTTACTTTCTCTTTTTGGGAATAGGAGAGGTGGAGGAGGACTTGCCAATTCCCTTTCCCTTGTTAGCACCATCACGAGCCATTTTTATCCTCCCACGCAATGAAAATATGAACATGAGAACTCACCAAGGATTATACCTAAGGTTGTCGTACAAGTCAAACAATGACCCCACACTTAAAACCAAAGGTGCAATATACAATATTTCATGATTTTTATTCGAAAAGTGCTAGTGTTTCATTCCATGACTATGGGTAATCAAGACTTTCCCATGCTATTCGTACATATGATTTATCATGGTTACGTGAATTCATTTCAATGTGAGCAAGAAGCATGCGTGACTCCACTTTCTACAACTCCACAACTATACTACATTAACTAATTTCTACGACAAGTCTACACATACAATACATAACATACATAGTGTAAGGACATGATTTTTTTCCATGAACGCTCAATCCCCTATCATGTAAAATAATCCCTAAGCACCCCACATTATCCCAAATTCATCCACAAAGATACTCTGTTACTTAGACATCACCAGTGTACCCAAAATCATCATTCAAAAGTTTTTACAAACACCTTGTGGGCATAGAGTGTGAGCTTTAGAATTCAACAATTGTGGAAGATGGTGGCCCTCCCAATATTTAACGGAGTAGGGAGACTCCTAGTTTAATACTCTGTATACACAATAAGCACATAATTTTCAACAATATCAAGCCACCCACCATAAATTTTGCTTAACAACTCCATAATGAGAAAAATTGGGGATTAGGGCTCTTGGGGGATGGGATATACCTTGTTATCTAAAAATTAAAACACAAGAAGAAGAAGAAGAAGAAGAAGAAGAAGAAGAAGAAGAAATAATAATAATAAGAAGAAGAAGAAGAAGAAGAAGAAGAAGAAGAACAACAAGAAGAACTACATGTGATTGGAGAAGAAAAGAAGGAAAAACTAGAGAAAAAATTTGGGAGAGAAGAGGGAAAGGAACACGGCAGAAAGATAGAAGAAGAAGAAGGCGTGAGTTTTTTTCCTTCTTTGTGTGTGTGGTTAAAGGAAATTAGAGTTTGGGTGGGTTTAGATAAGTTGGGTAGGAGATGGTTTGTAATATTAGTATAAGTGGGTAATTGGGTTGGGTTAAATGGATATGGGTTACAAAAAATAAAAGAAAAAATGAAAAACAAAAAATATATATATAATTACCTGCCCCCCAGCCCGGCGCCTAGCGTTGTCTATGACGCTGGGGGAAATTTGTTTACTGCTTCCAGCGCCCCAGCCAGTGCTGGGCACTGCTCACGTTAATTATTTTTTATTTGGAATTAATATCCTGATCCCCCTAACCTTTTAAATACTCAATTACATGTCCTACACCATTATATTTATAATTTATGTTCCTACAAAGAAAAATGTAAATTCTTTCTACTCTAACTAAAAAAAAATTCAAGAATTTAACTATGAACTCATCTAAAAATTGGGTTGCCTCCCAACAAGCTCCCGATTTAACGTCATGGCACGACGCAGAGTGTCGCTTTACTCATCAGCGAGTACGACCTTGGTTTTCTCACGATTCATGGCTCCTCCCAATAGTGCTTGACTCTATGCCCATTCACCAAGAGTTTTCTTTCATCGTGTATAGCTTGCAGCTCAAGTGCACCATAAGGAGTGACTCTCACCACCTCAAATGGGCCTGACCATCTCGATTTTAGCTTCCCAAGAAACAACCTCAGTCTGGAATTGAATAATAATACATGTTGGCCTGGCCCAAATTGATGCGGCTTAATGTGTTTGTCATGCCATCTTTTGGTCTTTTCTTTGTACAGTTTAGCATTTCCGTACGATTGCAACTTGAACTCATCTAATTCATTCAACTTCAACAGTATTTTCTCACCCGCGGCTTCAAGGTGTTCATCTTCTTGATGGACCAATATGATTTATGTTCAAGTTCAACGGGGAAGTGACATGCCTTCCCATAGACTAACTTGTACGGTGATGCCCCAATTGGCATTTTGTCAGTTTTTCTATATGCCCATAAGGCATCATCTAACTTTGCATCCCAATCATTCATGTTCACACTACCAATCTTCCCTAATATTTGCTTTATTTCTCTGTTCGATACCTCCGTTTGTCCACTTATTTGAGGATGATATGCTGTCGCAACTCTATGACGGACTCCATATTTAGCTAGAAGGTTATTCAACAACCAATTGACAACGTGAGTTCCTTCATCAATAATCAAGGCACGTGGAGTCCCAAACCTCGAAAATATGTTCTTCTTCACAAACGCAGCTACAACCATGGCATCATTTGTCGGTAGCGCAATCACCTCTACCCATTTTGACACATAGTCGACTGCCAGCAAAATGTACTTATTTCCTCTGGATGATGGGAATGGTCCACATAAAATCTATCCCTCACACGTCAAAATTCCCCTCCTCCAGGATATTAGTCAAAGGCATTTCGTGCCTCCTTGTGATCGTTCATGTCCTCTGACACTAGTCACACTTTTTAACAAATGCATGGGCATCTTTGAATAGAGTTGGACAAAAGAACCCGGATTGTAGTACTTTCACCGATGTTCTATCACCTCCATGATGGCCCCTATAAGGCGATGCATGACAATCATACATCACTAATTCTACCTCTTTGTCTGGAATGCATCTCATCATCAACTGATCAGCACATTGTTTGCACAAGTATGGCTCATCCCAGTAATAGAATTTCACATCATGTAAGAACCTCTTTCTTGCCTCAGATTCAATCTCCGGAGGAAGTACCCCACCCACAAGATAATTGAAATAATCCGCATACCATGGCAGGAGGGTCTTGGGTCATAGAAAAAAGTTGCTCATCAAGAAACACTTCTTTGATTTGTCCACCCTCCTCCACATGGTCATGATTTTCTAGCCTTGATAGATGGTCAGCTACCTGGTTCTCAGTGCTCTTTCGGTCTCTTATCTCCACATCAAATTCCTGCAACAACAAAACCCAGCGCATCAATCTAGCTTTAGATTCTTTCTTTATAAATAGATACCTGATTGTTGCATGATCGGTGTGGACTATAAATTTTGTTCCCACCAAGTATGCCCGAAATTTCTCAAAGGCCCACACAATAGCTAACAACTCCTTCTCAGTGGTTGTGTAATTCAGTTGTGCATCATCAAGAGTGTTACTCGCATACTAAATGGAATAAAACACCTTGTCTTTCCTTTGGCCTGACACTGCACCAATAGCATGGTCACTGGCATCACACATAAGTTCAAATGGTAGGGACCAATATGGTGCAACAATTATGGGGCATCTATCAATTTCTTTTTGAGTTTTTCAAATGCCTTCAGGCAGGCTTCATCAAAATTGAACTTGACATCTTTTTCGAACAACCTACACAAAGGAATAGCAATTTTAGAAAAATCTTTAATAAAGCGCCTATAGAAACCTGCATGTCCCAAGAAACTCCGAGCACCCTTCACAGAAATTTGTGGAGGTAATTTTTCAACGGCCTCCACTTTTTCCTTATCAACATCAATGCCACTCTTAAACACTCTGTGACCCAAAATGATTCCTTCCCGCACCATAAAGTGACACTTCTCCCAATTCAAGACCATATTTGTTTCTTCACAACGGGCTAATACCATACTGAAAATTTTAAAACAATCATCATAAGATGACCCAAAGACTGAGAAGTCATCCGTAAACACCTCTACGAATTTTTTCACTATATCAGTGAAAATAGCCATCATACATCTCTAGAAGGTGTATGGTGCGTTACAAAGACCAAACGACATGCTTTAAGGCGAAAGTGACATAAGGACAAGTAAACATGGTCTTCTCTTGATCCTCTGGGCATATGACAATCTGATTGTATCACGAGTACCAATCAAGAAAGCAATAATATTCATGTCCCGCTAATCTGTCCAACATTTGGTCAATGAAGGGAAGTCGGAAGTGATCCTTGCGGGTTGCCTTGTTGAGCCTTCGATAATCAATGCAAACTCTCCATCCTGTAATAGTGCAAGTAGGAATTAGCTCATTTTTATCATTCTCAATCACAGTCATCCCCCTTTTTTGGGCACACATTGAACCGGGCTTACCTAGTTGCTGTTAGAAATAGGAAAGATGATACCAGCATCAAGCAATTTTATTACTTTCTTCTTCACGACTTCTTTCATTATGGGATTTAACCTCCTTTGCTACTCAACACTAAGGCAGTGTCCATCTTCAAGAAGATTTTATGCATGCAAACTGATGGATTGATTCCTTTAATATCTGCAATTGTACACCCAATTACTTTTTTGTTCTCACGAAGTACTCTGAGAAATTTCTCTTCTTGTATTTTAGTCAGGCTGGATGAGATGATCATGGGCAATGTCTCAGAGTTCCCCAAATAAGCGTAGCGTAGATGTGCTGGCAGAGGCTTAAGTTATAGCTTTGAAGCTTCCTCAATAGATGGCTTAGGAGGGTTCAGAGTAACAGTCTTGTTCAGCTCCTCAAATTTTCCTAGCCCATGGACATAATTGTAGGACATATCAAGTACTTGCTCAATTTATCCCCTCGTTTCATCTTCACTATCTTCTTCATCCCAATCAAAACTCGTTCAAGAGGGTCAGTAAGACTCATATAAGGAACCACCGATGCAGCTTTTCTTTCCACCACAGTAATCATGGATAACTCTTCACAGTGGGCTGGTATTTTGAGTGCTTTATACACAATAAATACCTCCACTCTATCACCAACTCTCATCATCATCTTCCCTTAACACACATCTATAATATCTCAACCCATGGCTAAGAAGGTACAACCCAAAATAAACGGGACTTCCTGATCAGGCTCGTAATACAAGATAGTGAAATCAGCAGGAAATATGAAAGAGCCCACTTGAACTAGCACATCTTCAATCACTCCTTCAGGACGAGCAAGGGAGCAAGCAACCAACTGTAATTTTACCGTTGTTTGGCATGGGTCACCCAACCCTAATTGTCTGAACATAGATAATGGCATCAAATTAATGCTAGCCCAAAGATCACACAAAGCTCGCCCGACTGCTTGCTTACCAGTCGATATTTGGATAGTAAAACTACCCGGATCCTTTAATTTCTGAGGTAGCTTGCTTTTAATTCTTGAGCTACATTCCTCAGTGAGTGCCACGGTCTCAAACTCAGTCAGCCTCCTTTTATAGGCCACAATGTCCTTGATGTATTTAGCAAATTTGGGCACTTCCTCCAAAATGTCTACCAAAGGAATGTTGATTTGCACCTCCTTCAAAAGATCAAGGANCTCTGATTCCTTTGATTTGTCTGATGTTGATTCTATAGTGGCTGGCCTCTCATTAAAAGTTACCCGTTTTCTATTTTTCGATTGGACCTCTTCTAATTGTCTCATATTCCTTAATGATATGGCATTAACAGATATTATAGGATTAGCCTCAGTGTCACTTGGAAGAGCTCCCACTAGTCTGGTATTTTGGGCACTGGCAAGTTGTCCAACTTGGCATTTCAAATTTCTCTTGGCATCTCACTGTGATTCAGCTCTTAAATTAAGGTCAAATTTCATAAAATATCACGTATCCGAGCTCAGGGGTGAATGAGTAATCGGGATTTTTTCTGGATCTCGGATGACCAAGAGAGCTCGGTGTTGACTTTTATTGACTTTTTTCATTTCATTAAAGATTGAACTTAATTCACTCGTGTGTAGTTTTTAAAGCTTGTTTCGAATTGTTTGAACTGTATTTGGTTAAATTTGACTAGTTAGGAGGCTTTTTCTAAAGAAAAAGATGTGGTTGATTATTGATTTGACTTTGAAAAGAAGTAAGTGTCGTGGTTAACCTTGACTGGAGAGAATTAGGACTTGTTTGGTCTATTCGCTACGTGGATTATGTGTGGGCACGACGTATATGTAAGGTGATGAGCATATATACATTGTCATGAATTAAAGCATGCGGGTGAAAGTTGCTTTATTTGTACCATGTTATTCCATTTACTATGCCTTCCATACCTTTGAAATATTGTTTATTCTTTGATTATTAGCTTTCTTGTTTATTGTTTATGTTGAAATTGTTGTGATATTGGAAGTTGAGTTTGCTTACTAACACTAATGTTGAGTTAAAATTTGCTTCTCGCCTTTCTTGATAATTGTATTAAGTGGTGAATTTTCAAATAAAGAATTCTAATTTCAAAATCGAAAGATTCATTTCTTTCGACCCCTATTTATATTTTGACCAAAAGAAAAACCTTTCTTTGATGTTTTAGTCATTCTATTTATTCAGGGAATAAGTGATGATCAGAGGATTCTTACTCAGGGAATCCTTGATTTGATTTAGGTTAGGTTTTTTTATTGAATCATCATGGTTCTAGTGAAGAGCACGAAGGGTGTTTTAGTGCCCCATTTGCATATTGATATCATTGATTTAGTGAATGTGAGGATAAAAGCACGATGGGTGATGCCGTGCACATATTTATTTATCATAAGAGGTTAAGGCATGAAAGGTGATGTCATGCATATTTATTTTTATGATGATCATGTGAGGATGTGAGCAAAATCACGAAGGATGCTGGCGTGCACTTGCATTTATCTGATGTGGTGAGGATGAGAGAAAAAACTACAAAGGATGATGTCGTGAAGAGTTTTTTGAATTCGTTGTTATACTTGATATTTGGTAATGTGAATTTTTGCACGGTCGTTTTGTTGCCCATCTTGGGAAAAGGTTTACTTCATGATCCGTTATTTACTTGTTCTGTCTATTGTTGTGATGACCCAAGGGGTCATCACCTATTTTATTACCCCATTCCGTACTCCCTAGGCCTTGAAAACCTCATTTGTAGTTGCCTCGATTTGTGTGCACAGTCCGGACGCGTAGCCGTACATCTTAAATATGAAATTATGTGAAATATGCTAAGATTTAATATTAAAATGAATAAATTTAACTTCAGTAAACATTTTGGGTAAACGGACCCATGCCCATGATTTGACGGTCCGGGAGGGTCCGTAGGAAAATATGGGACTTGGGCGTATGCCCGTAATCAAATTCCGAGGTCCCAAGCCCGAGAAATGAATTTTTGAGTAAAATTATTTCCTGAAAATATTCAAGGAAATTGAAAATGAAATCTGATTAGAAAGGGATGGCATCAGGCCCGTATTTTGGTTCTTGCGCCTGGTACAGGTCTTATATATGGTTTAAGTCATTTCTGTAAAGTATGGTTGAAACTAAATTTCGTTTGTCATGTTTCGGACTGAAAATGGAAAATTTGATGTTTTATGAAGTTTGATAGAATTCATGGATTTTGAGGCCTAACCCGATGTATATGATGTTGTTTTGGCAATTTGATAGCACAGATAAGTTCGTAGGATCTTGTGGGAGTTATTTGTGAAATTTGGTATCATTCCGAGTTGTATAGGTCAGTTCGGCACGTTGTTAGCGAAGTTTAGAAACCTTAAACTTCTAAGTTTGGTTCTTGAGGTTCGGGGGTGTGATTTCGGGTTTTAGCATTGTTTTGAGTGTTTCGAAGGCTCGAGCTAGTCCGTAATATAATTTGGGACTCGTTGGTATATTTGGACTAGGGCTCGGGTGGGCCCAGGTGCCTTCCGGGCACCTAACGGGGCTAAAAACCAGCAAACAAGGCTGCTGGTGCACCTGCTCTGGTGTGACCGCAAGTGCGGTTGCCCAGCATCGCAGGTGCGAGACCGCAGGTGCGGTCCCAAGCATCGTAGGTGCGATCACTAATGGCCTGGCCAGCCACCACAAGTGCGGTCTCCACTTCGCTGGTGCGATCCCAGAACCCCTAGCCCAATTGAGCAGGTGCGAGATTCTTCTCGCAAGTGCGAGACCGAAGGTGCGGTCCCCAGAGCCGCAAGTGCGATTTCACTGTTCAGGCAGTGAGTTTAAATAACGAGTTTTAAACCCATTTTTCTCATTTTCCATCTTCTTCCTTAGGTGATTTCCTCCATTTTTAAGAGGTATCAACTAGGTCTCATAAGGTAAGTGAATTTCACCTGGAAATTTATTTCATGCATGCATCCTAGCCTAATTAACTACATAAACTAGTGCAAAAATTCAAGAAATTGGGTAGTAACCTAGAATTTGTGATCACTTTAGAATTTTTTGTGAATTGGCCATGAAATCAAGTAAAAAATCGTATATTTATGATCCTTAGGCTTTGGGTGAGTGTTCCCTTCGAGAATTTAAAGAATCTGAGCAAGCGGGCCCTGGGTCGAATTTTGATAATTTTGGAAGAATTCTAGGAAATGGATAATTAGGCCATGTAGTTGAATCATTGAATCCTTATTTATATACTTGAGTTGATTATGTCTAGATAATACCATTCCGGAATCGAATTCTAAAGGAAAGGTGGTGTTAGAGAGTTGATTGCTATACTTTGGACCCGAGGTAAGTGTTTGGTCTAACCTTACCTTGAGGGAATAGGACTTGAGTATAATTTGCTACTTGCTAATTATCAAATACGATGTATAGGCATGATGACGAGTATCTATACATTGGTGTCTAGCATGACCGCGAGTCCTTATATTGTGAATATTCTGAGTTTGTGGTAATTTCCATGCTTAATTGATGATTTCTATATGTTGTGAAGAGTATGTGAAGGGAATTGTAATCTTTAAACTCTGTTGGAGCATCGGCTCAGATTGTAATACGAATGATGAAGATATATGCGATAGTTGTATCTTTTGGAGCATTGGCTCATATTGTAATACGAATGATGAAGGTATATGAGATAATTGTATCCTTTGGAGCGTTGGCTCAAATTGTAATACGGATGATGAAGGTATATGAGATAATTGTATCCTTTGGAGAATTGACTCAAGTAATAGAGTAAATTATGAAATGAAGTAAAAGAAAGAGAAAGAGCTACTAAAATATACCTTTGCTGGGTCATTGTTGCTTTGATATTGTCTCCCTTATTGGGATGTTGAGATTACTGTTATTGTTCCCTTGCCGGGATTTAATTGTTTAATTGATGTTCCCTTGCTGGGATTTAATTATTTAATTGATGTTCCCTTGCCGGAATTTCTATTTTTACTTTGTTTATTTCCTTGCCCTTGTTTGTGATTGTTGTTTGGGTGAGGAAGAGTGTTAAAACACGTAGGGTGATGCTGTTCCATGTTATACATTGTTTATGCACGAGGGGACATTCAGTTCCATGTTTATATTTATTATGCACGAGGGGACATTCCGTGCAATGATTATATTGTTATTATGCACGAGAGGACATTTCGTGTCATGTTTATATCTATTATGCACGAGGGGCCATTCCATGCCATGTTTATTTTATTATTATGCACGAGGGGACATTCTGTGCCATGTTTTACATTGATTATGCACGAGGGGGCATTCCGTTCCATGTTTATATTGTTATTATGCATGAGGGGACATTCCGTGCCATGTTTATATCTATTATGCACGAGGGGACATTCCGTGCCATCTTTATATTATTATTATGCACGAGAGGACATTCTGTGCCATGTTTTACATTGATTATGCACGAGGGGACATTCCGTTCAATGTTTATATTGTTATTATGCACGAGGGGACATTCCGTGCCATGTTTATATCTATTATGCACGAGGGGACATTCCGCGCCATGTTTATATTATTATTATGCACGAGGGGACATTTTGTGCCATGTTTTACATTGATTATGCACGAGGGGACATTCCGTTCCATGTTTATATTGTTATTATGCACGAGGGGACATTCCGTGTCATGTTTTACATTGATTATGCACGAGGGGACATTCCGTGCCGTGTTTATATTGATTATGCACGAGGGGACATTCCGTGCCGTGTTTTACATTGTTATTATGCACGATGGGACATGCCGTGTGGCATCCTTCACTGTTTAATCCGTGTCGTCATTTCCCATTATTATTTTCAGATATTTCAGACTGTTGCTTCGTTTCTGTCATTTCAGTATTTGCTATCTCTTACCCCAGCATGTTTTCCCCGTAATTGTATTCTTGTTTAGTTTCTGCTATATTATTGAACTGCACAGGTACACTTTGTTGTCGTGTCTTAGCCTCGTTACTACTTCGCTGAGGTTAGGCTCGGCACTTACTCAGTACATGGGGTCAGTTGTACTGATGCTACACCTGCACTTCTTTATGTTGTGCAGATTACGCAGCCGGACCCGGAGGACATCATTAGTGGGAGTGTCTTCCAGCTTATCATAGAGGCTTCGAGGTATACCCGCTAGCGTTCGTGGGCCTTGGTGTCTCTTCCATCCCTTTTGTCTTCGATTCTGTCTTATTTTTCTTCTAGCTTCAGAGGCACACATGTATTTCCTTCCAAACTTGTATTTAGCACTCTTATAGACAGTTCGTGAGTTTGTGACTCCAGGTTTTGAGAAAATTTACGCGTTGTTGTATTATGTTGTCCTTATTTAGCTTGAAACCATGTTATTTCCGCTGTTAAATTGTGAACTGTTTAGTTTATCCTATTAAATTGATGTTAATATGCTAGTTTATTTATTCACGTTGGCTTGTCTAGCGGGTTCAACGTTAGACGCCATCACAACCCGATGGTGGGATTTCGGGGCGTGACAATTGTCCCCTATACTTGCCCCGTTATTTTTTACTCTTTACTTGTTATTCTTTTATACATATATGTAATTGTACAGTTTATTGTAGGCGCCTTGTCTTATTTCCGTCACTACCTTGTCAAGGTTAGGTCCGACTACGAAGTATATTGGGTTGGTTGTATTCATACTATACTTCTGCATATTTTGTGCAGATCCTAACATCGGTACCAGTGGAGCCTCGAGAGATGCTTAGCAGTTACTGCATTTGTGACTCGAGGTAAAGTTGCATCTCGTTCACAGGCTTGAGTCATTATCTTTCCTCTACTGTATTGTTTTCACTTTATTCGGACAGTGTTACATTTTCTTAAGGATCTTTTATTTAATTGGATGTAGAAACTCATGTACTTGTGACAACAAATCTTGAGGTGATTTACGCTAGTTATTAATTTAGAACTTTATTTTGTTAATACATTACGTTATGTTATTGTTCAGTTGTCAAATATTTAATACTTTTCTTTTCGTATTATATGTCATGTTGACTTGCCTAGCGAGCGGTCTTAGGCTCCATCACGACCCTAGCTGAAGTGAAGTTAAAACATATTATGGCTCAATGAGACCTTAGTTGCTACTTCGTTTCACAAAATGACAATCCATCTCTATTTACTTTGTTCTTTCATGATAAATAGGATTTCTTGCGATCTTTATAGCTACCTTGTTATCACAAAATAAATGCACAAGTTTAGATATATAGACTTCCATTTCTTCCAGTAAATTAGAAACCTAAGTAACCTCAGGTATACTTTTGCCATACTTTGGTATTTAGCTTCTATAGCTTTTACTCACTATTTGTTATTTCTTTGACTTCTAAGAAATTAATGAGTTGTTTAGCTTTACCACATAAACTGTGACACGTCTTTTTGTGTTTCGGATGCAACCTAATCTGAACCAAAATATACACTAAGGTGATTAAATTTTTTTTGTCTGCATCAGTATTCCCAAACCAAAGGTCACGTAATGTATCTTACTATCCCTGGATCTGCCTTCATATGTGATTGTTTGGGCCTTTGCATAAATTAACTTAAGCTTTGTACTATAAAACTTATACTACGTCTTATGATGGTTAGAAACAAAAAATTTTCAATCAGCTTTTGATAACCTGTAATGTTTTCCAAATCTGAATCACCAAGCTTTTCCACAAGTCATAATCTACTAGGTCAAGTGTTCCAATTGATTTGGAACAACCCCGACCTATTTCTGATCTCAATTTCAGAGCATACTTTCTTTAATTAAGTATGATTCTCTTCTTTGATATCACCACCTCTATACAAAGGAAGTCCTCAGTTGTCCTAAATCTTTCACTTTGAATTGACGGTAGAGTGTTCTCTTGGTATCCTCGACCAACTTAGAACATCTCCCAATAATAAGTAGGATTTCTTTGCGAGGAGAGAACGGTCAAAGCACTCTGATGATAGCCACCATTGTCGAAACCCATTTTCTCGCAAAAATATATTTTAATATGTGACAACTTTTTTTTAAGTTGCGTTATGGCACTTATTTGCAAATAACTCCGATAAAATTAATCTATGCCACCAAAGATCGAATAAGGGTTCAGATTACCTGGAAAAGAAGGTGTTAAGTAGTTTTTGAGATCCACAACTGTAATTCATGTCCGATTTTGGCTAAGTGGGATTATACTAAATGAGTAAACTACATTTTAGATGATTATAGGTTAATTCGGGTGTACTTCAGTAGATTATGCAGTACAGATGACCCTTTTGTGTTGGCATCACAAGTTTATCAAGTTTTTTTATGTGGAGGATCCAATTGAAAAAGATGTTTATTATGCAAGGAATAAAGTACATGTTGATTTGTATGATCTTGTCACGGCCCAAATTCCCAACCCACGGGGTCGTGATGGCGCCTAACACCATACTCGCTAGGCAAACCAATGTTAGAAATTCAATCTAACCATTTCATTTTCAAAAATTTACTTCACCATAATAAACAATTTAAAGTAAATACGAAAACTACTACTGTCCAAAAATAATACCAAAATAATATTCGAAATAGCAATAACGAGCCACGAACTGATACTAACTACACAACTACCCAGCGTCAGGTGTCACAATCCACAAACTACTAAAGAGTACTATAAATAATTGAGTTGAAAGAAATATGTCTCTTTTTTTAACGAAATAAAACAACAATCTAAATAGATAAGGGAAGACTCCAGGAATTTGCGGACGCCAGCAAATCAACCTCGTGTCTCCGCACATATAGAATCAGCAACTACGTTCACCTAGCTTTGACCGCTACCTGGATCTGCATAAAAAGTGCAGAGTGTAGTATCAGTACAATTGACCTCATATACTGAGTAAGTGTCGAGCCTAACCTCGACGAAGTAGTGACGAGGCTAGGACAGGACACCACATAAAATCTGGACATGTATAAACATACTAGCAGCAACAATAGCAATTAAAGAGTTAATATTATATCCAATAATGGGAAGGGATCATGCTATGGGGAGTTAACATAAGGAGTGAGAAAAACAACAAGACAACAATAAACAGTATTCAACAATAATTTAAAGCAATAAGTACAGAAAAAGGAACTCGCACGGCACCATCATTCGTGCTTTTACTCTCATCCTCCCCATATCATAAATATGCATACACGGCATCACCCTTCGTGTTTTACTCTCACAATGTATTTCATTCAGCCACGCCATCACCCTTCACTCTTTTACTCTCACAATATACTTCATTCAGGAACGACATCACCCTTCGTGCTTTTACTCTCACAATGTATTTCATTCAGGCACGACATCACCATTCGTGCTTTATACTCTCCCTCATAATAGAATATATTTGGATCATGCATAGCATCACCCTTCGTGTTTTACACTCCTTCTTACCAATCACAGAATCATTAACAACATACAAAGAGGGATTTCACAGGAAATCGATATTTCATCATAGTTTCTATTATCATTTATCATTTCAATCTCAATTTAATATTCACAAGCGATTTCACAAGAAATCAGTGTTCCCACATAGTTTATAGTGTCATTTGTTATTTAAATCTTAACTCAGTGTTCACAATATTATCCATCATGGTGGAATCGGATACCAAATTTCCAACATTTCAACAACAACGATAATCACAAGTAATAGGCTTTACAACTATCTAAATAACAAGAATTTACTTTCACTCGCATGTTATGACCTGACCACAAGGTATAGGTAATCGTCACCTCACATATACATTGGATTTAGCAACAAAACAGGTAACAAGTAGTCACACAATACTTATTCCCTCAAGCTAAGGTTAGACACAACATTTACCTCGAATTCACAGGCCACTCACTGCTCAAGCACTGCTTTTCCATTAGAATTAGACTTCAACTCACTCGAATCTAATCACAATTGGGTTCAATATCATTAATTATTGCTAAAGGTATTAACTTTAATGAAAAAACTATGGTTTTCCTATATTTTCTTATCAAAATATGAAAATCGACCCTGGGCCCGTTTTTGTCTAAACTCGAGGTTCGGACCAAAATTCGTTTACCCATTCTTCCCCGAGCCCGGATATACAATTGATTTTGGAATCCGACCTTAATTCGAGGTCTAAATTCCTAAGTTCTACCCAAAAACCCCAATATTTTTACCACAAGAACTCTAGATTTCTTCTTGAAATCTTGTTAAAAGTTGTTAAGGATTGAAAGGAATTAGTTAGAGATCACTTACCAATAATTTGGAGAAGTTTGGGTCTTTGAAAAATCGCCTATGGAGGTTTAGGGTTTGAGAGAATTGAAAAAGAGGTGAAAACCCCGTCTAAAATCTGTTTTAATAGGTTGCAGATCTCGCATTTGCGATTAGGGGTTCGCAATTGCGAACCCTTCAAATTCCAGCAACCATCGCAAATGCGATGAAATTTTCGCATTTGCGACTTCCGAGGGATTCCGCATTTGCGACCAGAATCTCACATTTGCGAGATCAGAGGCTTGCCAACACCAAATATCAGCTGAGTGAAATTTTTCTAAGTCTAAACACTCCGTAGCCTACCCGAAACTCACCCAAGCTCTCAGGGCTTCAAACAAAATATGCACGCAAGACTAAAAATATCATACGGACTTGCTCGTGCGATCAAATCGTCAAAATAACAACAAAAACTACTAATTTAACTTCAAAAGTCAAGATTTCCTCAAGAACACTCAAATTTCTAACCTTTCAGCCGGACATCCAAATCACGTCAATTCAACTTCGATTCTCATCAAACTTCACATATAGGACTTAAATATCACAACAACCTTGTCCTCGGCTCCGGAACCAAAATACGGGCCCGAGAACAACAATTTCAAACATTATTTTATTTCTTTATTTCCTATAAAAACCAGCACAATAATTTTCTTCAAAAATTATTTTCTAAGGCTCGGGACCTTGGAATTCAATTCTGGGCTTACGCCCAAGTCCTGTATTTTACTGCGGACCTCCCGGAATTATCAGAACACAGATCTGGGTCCGTTTACTCAAAATATTGACCAAAGACAACTAAAAACCAAATTTTAACTCTAGAAATTTTAATTTCTCAAATTTTAACATAAAAGCTTTCCGGATTCACGCCCGGAGTACACGCAACTCCAGACAATTAGAATTAGTCTTTTTAAGGCTAATAAACCTAGAATGGGGTCTAAATTCGTAAAATGACCCTTTGGGTCATCGCAGATCTAGAGGAAGAGAATTGTCCCAATATTGGAGGCACATTTTGGAGGGAACCTTATAATCACATTGGTTCCTCCTCTAGATTAATTGACGTTGACATTAGATTGTCAAGATAAGATGTGTCTGTTGGTATTATTGACATTCCAACTAATGCACAACATTCACATGATATGATTATAGAATCGGAAGAGGATGATGGATTTGATGATACTGATTGGGACTGAACAGAAGCAGATGATTAAATAAGAAAGTTCTGAAATTCTTTTAAATATATATATTTTTTGACTACGTGATAATGCATATATATACATACATACATACATACATACATACATACATACATACATACATACATATATATATGTATATATGTATATATATATATATATGTATATATGTATATATATATATATATATATATATACATATGTATATATATATAAAGATTATTTTTTTTATATCTTGTAGATTATTATTCTGAAATGCTTCAATTTTGCAGGATTTGGGATCTATTAACTTTTTGCTACTACGGAAATAATTGACATAGAACTGATATTGTTTTTGGGAATATAATTCTGATAATTTTTTTGCTAGCCTATTTGATATTTATTTGATACAGAAATTACTTAAAAATGCTTTGTATTTATGCTTTTGCTAACCTATATTGCGTTTTCTTTTTTGAATCTGACAGAGATTTTAACAAACATGAATCAAGAAGGGTGCTCAAGCAAAAACAAAAAATTCCAATAGCATTGCAGCGGGATCACATGCATCTTTGCGAACCCAAAAGGTTTATTCGTTGACAACAAAATGAACCTCTCAAGCTACATGGTCTAATGAAAATGAAGACAGACAATCAGAATCTCGATCACTTGCATTTTGAAAAAACAATCGTTGACAACAAAAAGAACCTTTCATGAAAATAAAAATGTTTCGCTAAGATATCAATTGCAAGAAAAAGTGCGGCAAGTGCCATTGATTTCTAAATCTTCTACAACACAAGGAGTACAAGAAGAAGTGCGCAAGTACCAATGGATTCCATCACTCCTACATCACAAATTGTGCATGAAGATTGTACCAATCATAAAGCAATTGAACAAGAAGATTCTACCAATCATGAAGTGATTGAACAATCTGAGAAACCATGCTAGTATATAAAAATTTTAATCATAAAATTAACTAACAATGGTGATTGGTGATTATACTTGTTTTGTATTAGTGCAGGCCCTTCCACACCAAAACGAAAAAGAGTCCCTACTCAAATGCAAAGTGTGCACGGAAGGAAGGACCATAAAATAATCCTGTTAAATGAGTTCGATCAATCCATTGGTCCTACTGATGAAGTTGTGAAAGAGTAGGGTAGCTTCCTCACCACATTAGGAAGGAGTGGGACTTTTTGTCCTCTTAATGTATGTGATTGGAGGAAAGTAGATACAAAAAATAATATTTGAAAATATGTAAAGGTTTGAAGTTCTTAACGTTCAATAAGCGTTGATGATATTTCACATTTCTTATACTAACCTAATTGCACTAAATTTGTAGGAAAAATATGACATTCCTGAAGAGGCAAAGAAATAGGTTTCTGATTCAGTTTGTACTGCTTGGTGGAAGTATAAAAGTCAGTTGAAGAAAAAGCACTTTGAAGCATCTGAGAATGACGAGCTTCGAATGAAGAATAGGCCGATAGATGTTCCGGCGTCTCACTTTAAATAGCTTCTTGAATATTGGAACTCCGATCCTGCCAAGGTAATTACATCCAACTTTTGCCAACTTTAATTCGTAGGAAATACAATAGCTTGTAACGCAAATGTTAATGGATTATAATTATAGCCTGATTTAATCTGGCCAAACACCCCCAAATGTGAGCTCTCTTTTGAATCTGTAGCCTGATTTAAGTTGTGAATAACATTGGCTTTAAACCATTCTGAAAATGAGATATACCATCTCATACAGTTTCATCTTTTTGTGTTTGCTCCAAATTATGGGGATTGTGGCAAGGGAATACTGCATCTGTCTTAAGTAATAGTAGTAATAAATTACTCCTCTAGAATGCAATTTTTGTATGCTTTTTCTTCTTTCCAGTGCATAACATGTAATTCAACTGGATATTACCTTAAAACTAAATTAATTTCCTCATAATTGTTATTCATCATAAACAATTCTGAAGCGCATGATCTACTCTGCAGTATATATTTATAAAATCATATAAAAGAACACCTACTCCTTACTGCATCCCACTTTTAAAAGAATCAATTTGCAATATATAACCAGTATTGTCTATATGGTTGTGTATAGATGAGTTTCCGGGTTCCAATTACCCTCTGAAAATCAGCATGTATGAGATCTCTGTGTCAAATCATGTTGTGGCAAGTAGTATCACAAGGTATGCACAATCAATCTCCTTGCTCAGGAAATACCAATCACCAACTGCCTGTGCAATTGTCTTGTTGTTTATTCGAGGAAAGTCAACTGCAAACCAAGTATCTTGTGTCTCACTTTGACATTGAGTGAAGCCAGAGTTTATGTAGATAGTATTTGATTTAGTGTTTTGTTTTTGCTTATCTGAAGTATCAGATTGAGAAACGACCAAAGTTTTTTGTTTTTGAATTCACCCTCTCAGATGTCTCACCTAAACTTGTATTTTAGGTGGGCCTTTATCAATTTTTTCTTTTTATTTGTAGAAAACGTCCAAAACCAATATCGAGAATCGAAAAAAGTTGAAGCATCCACACACTGCTGGCAAAACAAGTTTTGCTCGAATCATCGAGGTTTGATTTTTTCTCATATTTTTCTTAAAGTATGAACTTGCTAACTTTGCATGAAAAGATTATTATATCAGTTTTCATGTGATTAGGAAAAAGAAAAAGGAAATAGCTGATACTTCGGATACTCTATCAAGTAAGGACATCTTTGTGGCTACAAGAAAACAAAACCTAGTCTAGTATACAAAGGCTCTTCTGAGAATATAATTAGTAAAATTGTAATAAATTTCTAATTTAAAGTTTGTAGTGAATATTTATTTGATCTTAATTATTGACTTAGTTTTATTTACTTAAAATTTGTTGTCTTGCATTTGGTTTGTAAGCTGAAATGAAGAGAATACAATCAACTCAAGAAAGTGGAGATGACAGTGATTCAGTTGACGCGTTTAAATAAGTCATTGGACCTGAGCACCCAGGTTGGGTAAGATTGTATGGACGAGAAGTTGACAAGACTGTCTTAAAAAAAAAAAAAGATATTTTGGATCCTCTGTAAATACTACTACCGATGAGAGAATGCAACAAAAAATGGAGGAAATGAAAGAAAGGATGCAACAAAAATTGCTGGAAAAGCTCAATGCACAAAAAAAAAGCTATGGAACAAGATATTACTGTTAAGTCAACATTACATTTATAATAAGTAACCCTATTTATTTTGAAAATCTCACTTTGTATTATTTTGTATGTGGAGTAGATCAAGAAATGAAAGACGGAGGCAGTGATGAAGAACTAGACCTTACTTGGATTTTTAATTGTTGATTGTTGTAGATGCATGTGGCGGTTTCTAGGAATGTTTGTTGTCAAAATATTTTAAAACTTTTAACTCTTGAAATATCAAATGTATGTAATTGATAACATTCCATCAGTATCTATGAATTTATTATTAGCTTGTTGGACAATTTGGATTATGAATAGTTTCATTTTGTTATTTATATAAATTTTAGTGTTTTATAGTTTATTGTATATATATGTAAATCTTTGTTTACAACATGGGGCAATATTTTCAATTCAATTAAACTGTTACAATAGCTAATAGAACCGTTGCCATAGAACCTGCAAACCATTCCAAAATAATCTAAAAATCGTTGTAATAGGTAGTTTAACCGCTGCAATATCTTAAGAAAATCGTTGCCATTACTATAATAGCCGTAACAGTTTAATAGATATAGTAATGGTTATTGATCGTTGCATTTAACGTTATGGTAACAGGAATTAACTGTTGCAGTTGATAAGAACTATCGTTCCAACGGGAAGAGGGAAACTGCCACGACCCAAATCTAAACCATGTTGTGATGGCATATATCGTAATACAAGGCAAGCCTATTTCCCAAAATGTTACTACTACTTTGATCATAAGAATTTAATAAAACATTTCTAGTAATTTTAATTTCTCATAAACTAAACCAACTCCAAATATAATAAATAAAATACGAAAACGAGCCCCAAACATCGGGGTGTCACTAAGTCACGAGCTTCTAAAACTATGAACTAAGATATATATAACTGTCTAACTGTCAATACAGTCCAAAGGAAGAAATAATAGTAGGAGTAACAAGGTCTTGCGGACGCTAGCAACTACCTTACAGTCTCCAAGGATAGTCGGCCTGAACTCAATGACCACACTCTAAATCACCTAGATCTGCACATGAAGTGAATGGTGTAGTATGACTACAACAGACTCAGTAGTAAAAGAAATAATGTGATGCCCCGATCGGTCGTTCCGAGAGATTTAGCCCCAATTTCCCTATTTTTGTTTCACTATATGTGTTTCAGCTCTATTATGTTGTGTCAGGTTGGTTGGCTCGAGTTCAGAGTGATTTTGGAGAGGAATGAGATGCTTAGTCTCTTAATTTGGCGAGCTTTTTGGAAAGTTGGTCAAACGATCTCGGATTAAGTTTTTTATGGCTCGGATAGCTTATTTGGGTTATTTGGGACTTAGGAGTGTGTTCGGAGGTCCGTGGTATAATTATGGTTGAATTGGTGAAATTGGATATTTGGCTATTTCCAATTGGCATTGGAAAATTAGATATCGGGGTTAGAATGGAATTCCGAAAGTTGGAATAGGCTCGTAGTATCATTTGTGACGTGTGTGTGAAAAATTTCAAGTAATTCGAACGTGGTTTGGTTGGTTTCGGCATCGTTGGCGAATTTTGGAAGTTTAGATATCCTTAAGATTTAATTCGGGGTTAATTTGGTATTGATGTTGTTTTGAGCGATTCGACGGTTCGACTAAGTTTGAATGATGTTATGGGATGTGTTAGTATGTTTGGCTGAGGTCCCGAGGGGCTCGGGTTAGTTTCGGGTGGTTAACGGATCAGTTCTTGGCTTTAGAAATTGGCAGATTTGCTGGTGTTCTGTTGCAGAGTATTCCTTCTTCGCGTTCGCGAGAAGGCCATCGCATTCACAGAAGGTTATTGAGAGCTGAGGATTTTTGTTCTTCGCATTCGCGAAGGGAAGGCCGCGAATGCGAAGGTTTGAGTTGAGTATGCATCGCGTATGTGCTCGAGTTCTCGCGTTCGCAAAGAGGAGTGAGGCAGATGGGGACCCCAAGTTTTTGGTCTACGCGTTCACGAGGAATGGGTCGCGTTCGCGAAGTTTAAAGCTACTAAAGCATCGTGTTCGAAAAGCTGCGGTCGCGTTTGCGAAGAGTAAAGTGGAAGGGCGGTTGGGTTGGCCTACGCGAACGCAAGAGGACGGTCGTGTTCCCGAAGAACAAAACCTAGGCAGCAGTATTTAATTTCAGTATCAAGGGTTTGAGTCTATAATTCTAAAATTCAATAGAGAGCTCGGGAGAAGGCGATTTTAAATAGGATTTTTTAGAGGAGTGATTGGGGTAAGTGCTCTTCACTTAATTTTGGATAAATTCCATGATTGTACCTTGATATTATCATCTAAATTTGGATTTTGGGGTGAAAATTTAGAGAAAATGGAGGAGAATTGGAGAATGGATTTTTGGGGATTTGGATGGCCATTTGATGTCAAATTTTAATGAAATTTATATGGGTATACTCGTGAGTGAAAAAGGATTTTAGTTTTGTAATTTTGTCGGATTCCGAGACATGGGCCCCGGGGGTCGAGTTTGGCCAATTTCAGGATTTTTTATTTAACTTGATAAGTTTCGTGTGGGCTTTGTTCCTTTAGCATGTATTAACGATATAGTACTGATTTTGGTTAGATTAGGGGAGATTTTTTGTAGAGTCTAGCGGCAAGGGAATCGTAGAGTAGATTTTCGTCCGGTTTGAGGTAAGTAATCCTTCCAAACCGGGTTCTGAGGCTTCGTAACCCCGAACTATGTGTTATGTGAATTGAATAGAGATGACACACATGCCAAGTGATGGGCGTGTAGGCGTGCACCGTGAGAGTTGTGACCTGGTTCATTCCATGGCATCGTTTAGTGATTCTTTCTTGTTGATATTCGTGCTTCTATCAATGTTATTAATGTAAACGTGCTAGAAATCATGCTAGAGAGTATGTTAAGGCTTCACGTCGATATAGTCGAGGCCCGAGTGGTCATTTCTTACTGTCATCTCATATGTTTCATCGATATTTTATACTCAGTCTTATTTATGCATATCATATCATTTCTCAGTCTCGGTTACTGTTGTTTTGCAGATTATATCATTGATTCGGGCTAGTTCATGCATTGTGAGCCCGTGTGAGTGAGACTGGAGAGTGATGACTCAGCGAGGCCGAGAGCCTAATGATGAATGGCAGTTGTGGGATCGGGCTGCACGCCGTAACAGTTATGTTATGATTACGATAGCGCTTGGCCTGTAGGAGCCCCTCCGAACCCTGTAACACACCCCCAGTGAGCGTAGTGATATTATTGAGGGATGGATCTTCTCCATATGGTAGGATTGGCCTTCCTTAGTTCTGAGTGACTACTGTCAGATGTGTATATAATCTGGGATGGATCTTCCCTGGGCCATGAGAGCAATATCCAGTACTGAGTGGACAAGTATGTGATAGTGGGAGCACATTGTGCGTTTCATATAGTTGATGCATTGGCATGTAAAGTACGTTGAGTTATATATGTTAAACTATTCGGATTTGTACTTATCTTATCACTTTGAGCTGTTAGTTAGCTGAAATCATGCCTGAATTTCTGTACATTGATTTTGTTATAAATGTTGAGGTTTAGTTCGTCACGACATCTTAGCCCATAGTTTGGGCTTGTTACTTACTGAGTTGGTGTACTCACGTTATTCCTTGCACCTTGTATGCAGATCTAGGTTATAGGGCATCCGAGTGAGTGTTGATTCATCTCTAGTTTCATCCCGAAGCTTAGCGAGGTAGCTGCACGACGTCCGCAACCTTGCTTTTATCCCTCCTATCTTTCAGCATTTATTTTCATTAGACTCATCTTGTATTGAATAAACAGTATCAGACTGGTATTCTAGTCGTTCATGACTAGTAACTCCGAGATCGGGCTGTGATTTTATGTTTTTGCTTATTTCCGCTTGTTTTGAAATGCTTAAATGAAAGATTTATGATAAATATGATTAGTAAATGAATTATTGAAAAGAGTGTTTTATACTATCAATAACGAATCGGCTAGCCTAGTACTGCGATTGGCGCTATCATGACCATGGTTAGATTTTGGGTCGTGACAAATAACTAAGGAACTGAGTAGTAGTGACGAGCTAAGCAAAACAATCCAATTACTTATTTCCACAATTAAGTACAAACAGGGGTAAACAGGTAATTTCTATAAATCAATGAATGCTACAAAGAAATCAACAAGTAAATGCACCAACAACAAAACTAAATGAAACCTCACAACAATGTCACTCCATCACTCAAAACTCAACACTCAGCACTCGATACACACTCTCAATAGGTACATGCGCTCATTGGGGGTGTACAGACTCCGGAGGGGCTCCTACAGCCCAAGCGCTAATCTGTACGGACAACTCACGTGCTATGCTATTAATACCTACATCCGCGCGGACAAGCTATAATCAAATATCTCACAACAGGCCCTCAAACTCACTCAGTCATGTAACTCTCCAGCCTCACAATTCACAACAAATGAGGAACACAGCCCAAATCAAATATCACAACATATCAACAAAATAACAGAGACTGAGGTAAACATGTATAAGAATTTCTATGACTGAGTGCAAATAATGTGAGCATGAATAAAGCCTAAGAATGATCTCTAGCATGATGGGAGTCAAGTTCAAAACCATGAAAATACGTACACAGATAATGGTCATTAGGCCTCACGATACGTACCAAGTTTCAACCCCTCGCGGTGTACACTCACACGCCCGTCACCTAACATGGGTATCACCTCCAAACAATAACATGATATAAATTCTCGGGGTTCATACCCTCAAAGCTAGAGTTAAAGCAGTTACTTACCTTAACAGCGCAAAATCCTACTCCTGGATGTCCTCTTCCCTCAACTCGGTCTCCAATAGCTTCGAATCTAACCATAATAATAATATTATCAACATAGGCCACCGAATCGAATTCAACAAGTAACACTACATAAATAGGTTAAAACCCGGCCCCAGGGCCCACATACCGACACCAGTCAACAATGGCATAATTAGAATCCTCATCCTCTCCCGTTTGTAACCATATAAAATTCGTCGAATTCGAACTCCGTTTGGTCCCTCAAATCCTCACTTAACACTCTCAAAAAGTCAAGTCCTAACTCCCTCAATTTTACCCTAAACGCCTACAATTTTCATGGATAATCAATGGAAAAACATCATGAACACGTGTAAATAAACCCAAGCAACTTACCTCAGTGATATCTCTCAATTCATCCTTGAAAAAAACAGCCCCAAAGTTCAAAACCGTTTAACAAATGGTGGAAAAACGGCAAAAATTCGCGAAGTGGGCTTTATAGGTTTCTGCTAGTGACTCCGCACCTATGGCCCCTTCTTCGCACCTGCGCTTCCACATCTGCGGTCCTAGGTGCGCACCTGTGCATTCCACTTAAGCGACCAGGCTTCGCACCTGCGACAACCCCCCTCGTACCTGCAGGCTCGCAGCTGCGACATCTCCTCCGCACCTGCGCTCCATGCCCAGTTGGCCTTTTCCGCATTTGCGCTCGACTTCCGCATTTGTGCCCATCGCACCTGCGGCTCCCAATCTGCAGGTGTGGCCACACCAGAACAATTACACCAGCAGATTTCCAGCAATCCAAACATCACCAATTCAACCCGTTAACCATCCGAAACATACACGAGCCCTTCCAGACCTCAACCAATAATTCCAACAAGTGATATATCACTACCCGAATTTAGTCAAACCTTCAGAACACCAAAAACAACACCAAATCAACTTCGGATTCAAGCCTAAGAACTTCTAAACATCAAAAATTCGCGAACGACACCGAAATCTATCAAACCACGTCCGAATGACTTAAATTTTGCATACATGTATTAAATCACACTGCGAACCTATTCCAACCTCCGGAATTCCATTCCGACCCCGATACCTCATTTTTCACTGCCGACCAAAGTCGCCAAATTTCCTACTTTCATCGATTCAAGCCTAATTCTACCACATACCTCTAAATTACATTCTAGACACACTCCTAAGTCTAAAATAACCCAACAAAGCTAACCGAATCATAAAAATTCAAATCCAAATTAGTTTACTCATAAATCAACTTCCAGTTGACTTTTCTAACTTAGCTTTCTAACTAAGAAACTAAGTGTCTCATTTTACTCCAAAACTACTCTGAACCCAAACCTACAAACTTGATACAACTCAACACAACTGAAAAACACATAAAGAAGAAAAACTAGGGTAAACGGGGCTATAACTCTCCGAACTAACGATTGGGTCGTTACAGAAAACCGTTGCGATAGACTAAACTGTAGCAATGGTTATCTGAACCATTTCAAAAACCGTTCCATAAGATCTGTAGGAATGCTAGCTTGTGGAACGGGCACTGAACCGTTACAATACATCTATGGCAACGTTTTACCTATCTGTTGCAACGGTTTTCCAGGCGTAGCCATAAGTGAATTTTCCAGTAGTGTTCATTACGAAACCAATCACATCTAAATAGTATAACGCTAAAACAACCCTAATAATAAACCTCAATGATATCCTGAATAGCTCCATAATAGATAACATCACCATCGATGGGATTTTGATCTCTAACACTAGCAAAACTATCAGTTGTTGCCAATAAAGTCACTCCACTATTTTGAGTCTTGCATCGGGAATCCCGTTCTTTGGTATGAAATAGGTATCAATTAATAAAATATGCAGTATATATTTTGGTCACCATATTGGGTCCTTTGGCTAGCCATCGTAAATATATGGAACTACAATATTTTTAACTTTCTCTTTAAATCAATTACTGAATTCCCGACTATGATTCCTCGCTCGTTCCCATGCATTTTATTTACTATGATTAACAATTAAATTTTTATGTTCCCTGCAATCATGAATATTTCAAGTTTAATCATATGATAAACAAATATAAAATATAGTTAAATATATATATAATTTATCTTACTCGATAAACTTTTCCATTTGCTCATCTCTAGTATTGGACTTAGCATATCGATGTGCTTCAAAACATAACTGTGAATCCATGAGGAAAGTATTGTTTTCTTACTTCCAATTGGATGGCATATATTAGGGAAAAAAGGTGACAAGTTTTGAGAGCACTCATCATGCACAATTTGGTACCTACTGAATTTTGTCTTCACGCCATCATGTAGGTAGCTCGAACAACAAGTCAAGTACTCATAATCCAAAAACCCTTATGCTATTGAGGCTTCTGGACAAGATCGATTGCGTACGAACGCCTTGTACTTACATAGGTTTCTCTCAATGGGATACAACCAACAAAGATGAGCCGGACCCCCAAGCTTAATTTCATTCACCAAATGAACAAACAAATGTGGCATTATGTCAAAAAATGTTGGATAAATTTGTTTCAAGCTCACATGTTATTTCAACTGTTTCAAATTGCATTTTTTCAAAATCTCTTTTCTTTATGACCTTACTACATATAGCTCTAAAATAATTTCCCAACCTAATCAAGGCCAATGAAATATACTTGTGAAACACTTTTCTAACAGCAACCTGGAGCAAGTAATGCATCATAAAATGAGCGTCATGACTCTTGTACCCTAATACTTTCATCTCCTTCACATGCACGCGTTATGAAATATTCGAAGCACACCCTTTTGGTAATTTAGCATTTTTCATGACAGTACAAAATAAACTTTTCTCTTTTGTTTTCATGTAAAAACAAGATTTAGCCAAACTTATAGTTCCATCATTATTTGTTTTTGGTTGTAGCTCCTTTCGTATCCCTGTTTCTTGTAAGTCATAGCGAGAATTTTCATGGTCCTTTGACTTTCCATCTATTTCCATTAAAGTCCCGAGAAAACTATCACATATGTTTTTCTCAATGTGCATCACATCAAGTTTGTGCTTCAATTTGTTATGCACCCAATATGGCAATTCAAAAAATGGATCTACTTTTTCCACGGACCCTTAGCACTCCGAGGCCTTTTTTTAGTTCCCTTTCCAAAGATATTGTTGAATTTAATAAGCTCTTCAAACACTTCTTCTCCTGACAAAGGAGCAGGTGAAAGTCTATGCTCCCCTTTAATATCAGATGACTTCTTATCTCTTCAGAGTAGATGATCAAGAGGAAAAAATCTTGGATGATAAATTATAGTTCATTAACATAACACATGGTATTGAAAGACTATGATATCACCATCTTCTATCATCCCGAGAAGGCCAATGTGTTGTCCGACGCCTTGAGTAGAAAGGCAGCGAGTATGGGCAGTGTTACGTACATTCCAGTTGGTGAGAGACCGCTTGCATCAGATTTTCAGACTTTGGCCAATCAATTTGTGAGGTTAGATATTTCAGAGCCCAGTCGTGTCTTATCTTGTACCGTCGCTCGGTCTTCATTGTTTGAGCGCATTAAGGAGCGGCAATATGACGACCCTCATTTCTGTGTCCTTAGAGACACAGTGCGACACGTTGGTGCCAAGCAGGTTACTGTTGGAGATGATGGAGTTTTGAGGATGCAAAGTTGTATTTGTGTGCCTAATGTATATGGACATCGTGAGTTGATTCTTGAGGAGGCCCACAGTTCCCGATATTCTATTCATCCGGGTTTCGCCAAGATGTATTAGGACTTGCGACAACATTATTTGTGGGGGAGGATGAAGAAGGACATAGTTGCTTATGTAGCTCAGTGTCTAAATTGTCAGCAAGTAAAGTATGAACATCAAAGACCTAGTGGTTTGCTTCAGAAGATAGAGATTTCTGAGTGGAAGTGGGAGCGTATCACTATGGACTTTGTTGTTGGACTCCCACGGACTCAGAGGAAGTTCGATGCGGTTACTTATTCTTCAGAGCAGTTGTCATAGATTTATATCCGTGAGATTATCCGTCTTCACGGGGTGCCCATGTCTATCATTTCAGATTGATATATGCAGTTCACTTCGCACTTCTGTAGGGTAGTACAACGTGAGTTGGGCATGCAAGTTGAGTTTAGCATAGTGTTTCATCCTCAGACGGACGGCAATCCAATCGCATTATTCAGATATTGGAGGATATGCTCCGCGCATGTGTTAAAGACTTCGGAGGTTCGTGGGATCAGTTCTTGACACTTGCGGAGTTTACCTACAACAATAACTGCCGGTTGAGCATTCAAATGGCTTCCTATGAGGCAGTATACGGGAGGCGGTGCCGATCACTAGTTGGATGGTTCGATCCTGGGGAGGCTCGGTTACTAGGTACAGATTTGGTACAAGATGCCTTGGATAAGGTTAAGATTATCCAGGATTGACTTCGCATAACTCAGTCCAGACAGAAGAGTTATGCCGACTGTCAAGTTTATGATATTGCGTTCATGGTTGGAGAGAGAGTATTTCGTCGAGATTCATCCATGAAGGGTGAGATGAGGTTCAGAAAGAAGGGCAAGTTGAGCCCTAGGTACATCCGACCCTTTAAGATTATGGAGAGAGTGGGTGAGGTGGTTTACAGGCTCGTGTTTTCACCTAGTTTATCAGTTGTTCATCCGGTGTTCCATGCCTACGCTCCAGAATTATTACGGTGATCCATCCCATGTGCTAGATTTTAGCTCTGTCCAGTTGGGCAAGCATTTAATTTATGAGGAGGAGCCGGTGGCTATTCTAGCCAAGTAGGTTTGAAAGTTAAGGTCTAAGAGTTATCCTTCAGTTTGAGTGTAGTGGAGAGGTCAGCCGGTCGAGGCAGCTGCTTGGGGTATGCGGAGTAGATATCCACACCTTTTCACCGGGCCAGGTACTTTCTATGTTTGTTTGAGGACGAACGATTGTTTTAGATATGGAGAATGTGATGACCCGACATATAATCTTATGTTTTAGAACCTAATTCTGCGCTTTGACGCCGTAAATACCTCATTTTAGCTTTCCTCGATTTGCATGCGCAATCCAGATGTTTTTCCGAAAAGCTGTTATGTTAAAAAATAGATAAAAATACAAAATGTTTGCCTTAAAATTCATTTGAGTTGACTTCGATCAATGTTTTGAGAAAACGGATCCAGATTCATGTTTTGACTATCCCTGTGGGTGCGTATCATAATTAGGGACTTGGGCGTATGCCCGTAATCAAATTCGAAAGTCCCTAGCCCGAGTTATCACACTTTATTGAAATTTGAAAGTTTAAAAGCTTAATGACTTTGAATGGTTGACCAATGTTTGACTTTATTGAAATCGGGTCTGTATTTTGATTTCGAAACTTGGTATAGGTCCATTACTATATTTATGACTTGTCTGTCAAATTTGGCGAGAAACGGAGTTGGTTTGACGTGGTTCCGACGTTCGGTTGTGAAATTAGAAGTTCATGAGATTTGATAGAAATTTCCTTTCATTTGATCCTAAATTCATAGTTCTAGGTGTTACTTTGGCGCGCGAGCAAGTTTGTATGATGTTTTTAGACTTGCGTTCATATTTGGTTTAGAGTCCCGAGGGCTCGGGTGGGTTTCGGATAGGCTACAAAGTGGCTTGGACTTAAAAAACTCATCCGGTTCTGCAATTTCTGGTAACTGGTGTCTGATCTCGCAATTGCGAGATCAGTGTTTGCATTTTTGAACATTCCCCAATCCCGACAGGCTCGCATTTACGAGTAAATTCTTTGCATTTGCGAAGAGTACCTAGGTCAGCATGCGATCACATTTGCGATCAAGAGGTCGCAATTGCGGGGAGGCCAGAGATCGCATTTGCGAACAATACTTCGCATTTGCAAAGTGGGGTTGGGGCTGGCTTGGTCGCATTTTCCTCGATGTGGTCGCAAATGCGGATGATCAATGTTTGCATTTGCAAACAAGTCTTCGCAACTACGATGAAAGAGGAGATGGGAGGACTTCGAATTTGTGAACCCCAGGTCGCAAATGCGACATATGCAACTGAACAAAATGGGAGTTAGACAGGTTTTTTGTTCATTCTTCAAATTTTCAAAACATGAAAACCCTATAGGTGGTTTTTCAAAGAACTCTTCTTCCCCAAATCATTAGTAAGTGATTCTAATCCATTTTCTTTCAATCATTCACTACATTTCCTGGGATTAAACCTAAAATTTTGTGTTTTCATGGTGGAAATTGGGGGTTCAGGATAAAATTATGGATTATTGTAAAATAAGGATTTAGCCTCAAATTGTGACCGGATTCTAAAACAAATTACTTAACTGGGCTCAGGGGGGAATGGGTAATCAGGTTTTGTCCCAATTTCGGTTTCGGACCAAGCGTGCTCGAGGGTTGAATTTTGTTGACCTTTTCAATAATGACCTTGAATTCTTTGCAATCGTGGGTTTCTCCAAAGGCTTAATTTGAATCGTTTGCTTGGTAATTTGCTAGATTCTATTTGTCTGGAGGCTTGTTTGAAAGGCAAAGCGATGGTTGAGATTTGAGTGGATCTTTGGAGTGAGGTATGTGTCGCGGTTAACATTTTCTTGAGGGATTATGAATTGTTTGTCTATTTTCTACATTTTTAGATGTTTGGTACAACGTATCGGGGAGGTGACGAGTACTTATGCATTGTTGTCGGGTTATAGCATGCGGGTGGGACTTGTTCCATGCAATTATTGTTTTCTTTGATCATGTTATCCGTGCTTAGACTAGTTATTCTTTAAATTGATCGTTCCTATTATGTTTATGGGCTTTCATGATACTTGAGTATTGATTCCAAAGTAGAGATTGGTATTTTTGACCAGTTGTTGAAGTAAGGCTTCTTCTTGTCGATCCTATCTCACTGTTATTACTTGTTCATTATTATGTGGTAAGGGAGAGTGTTAATCCACGAAGGGTGATGTTGTGCCATATTGCGAGTGTTAATGTACAAAGGGTGATGTTGTGCCATATTGTGAGTGTTAATGCACGAAGTGTGATTCCGTGCCATATTGTGAGTGTTAATACACGAATGGTAACGCCGTGCCATATTGTGAGTTCTAATGCACGAAGGGTTATGTCGTGCCATATTGTGAGTGGTAATGCACGAAGGGTGATGCTGTGCCATATTCTGAGTATAATGCATGAAGGATGATGTTGTTCCATGTTATGAGAGTTAATACACGAAGGTTGATGTCGTGTTGTATCAATTTATTTATACTGAGAGTGAGAGTAAAAGCACAAACGGTGATGTCGTGCAGTATCATTGTTTCATTGTGAGGTTGAGAGTAAAAGCACGAAGGGTGATGCCATTCAATTTCCTTATTCTTGCTTAATTGTTCTTATTGGTTAAAGGCATCTAGTTATGATTTCCGCTATATATCTCGTATCTTGTATTCCCTTTAGCAGTCCCCCTCCCAATTGTACATGATTAGCTTTTACTTGTTCTTATCTTGTACATATACTATTATCTGCACAAGTTTATTATGTGAGTGTCTTGTCATAGTCTCGCCACTACTTCGTTGAGGTTAGGCTCGACACTTACGAGTATATGGGATCGGTTGTACTCATACTACACTATGCACTTCTTGTGCATACTTTGGTACTAGCCCTGGCTGTTCGTGAGGCGTAGTAGCTTGGCTTTGATCATTGGAGACTCGAGGTAGATCTGCCGGCATCCGCAGTCCTTGAAGTCCCCTTCTATTTTCTCTATTTTATTGTTTATTTCGTTCAAAATAGTTGTATTTCTTTCATACTCTGTTTGTATAAATTTCAAGAAACTCGTGAGTTGTGACTCCAAATCCTGATTGTAGTAGATATTGTGGACATTTACATTATTCCGCACTCGGTTTTACCTGATTTTGAATTGATTGACTTTATTTATTGAATTTGAATAATAATTGGTTTTACGGTTCTCTAACGTTGGCTTGCCTAGAAAGTGAAATGTTAGGCGCCATCACGATTCTGAAGGTGGGAATTCTGGGTCGTAACAACACCCTATTATCAAGTTTCATATCCTCGATAGGCTGAAGCAGCTCCATGTCTTTCTTAATCAGCTCTCCCTAGTACTTCTTAGGAATATCTCTACCTTTTCTCAGACCTGTCACCGTCACGACCAGAACATCTAATGAATCGTGATGGCGCCTAACCCAACTCGCTAGGTAAGCCAAATAGTATAAGTTTCTATTACAATGAGAAATCATCAATATTATTAATTAAAAAGCGAAAGAGTTCAACACAACAGTCCTGAGTACTGGTAGCACAAGTCATGAACCACTATGATTTAGATAGACAAAGCTAATAAAAGTAATAAATACAACATCTGTTTGAAGGTTACATAAACATATCTGATGTCCTAATCTACCATGGGCAGATGGTAGCTTGAATCTGGGACGTAACTACAACTTCAATACTTGCCTTCGTCATCTACATGAGCTCAACTCCGAGAATCTTCACGCAAGGTGCAGAAATATAGTATGAGTACAGCCGATCCCATATACTCAATAAGTATCTTACTAACCTTAGAGACGTAGAAATGAGGTTTTTAAGTTAAAATATACTCACTTGCTTAACCTGTGCAGCTCAATAATAGGCATAATACATAGATAATATTCTAGAAAGACAAATACAGAATCAAGAATATCAACAGTAAAGGCGCACAACAGAGATAGGGTAATACAAACTCTACCAATTAGATATGTTAAACAAATACATCTTATACCAATCCCGGAAAAGATATGGACCATATAATGTGTGTGCTCTAATCCTCGCATATGAACATAATCTTGTACCCAATATTGATCCGATTCTGCATTAATTGTCAACTAGCAATAGATACATAGATTAACATAATAGATGCAATGCAAAACATGTAAAATGCACGAAAAATCATAAAGAATGAACTTGCATGCACAAGATAATTCCCAATTTTGACATCACTTCATCAAATAGAAACACAAACATATGACACCTCGTGCCCACATTATCAATCACACTCGAACGACAACAACCTCATGCTACAACATCAGTCACACTCACATGACAAAGACCTCATGTCACAATATCAATCAAGTCGCACAATAAAGACCTTGTGCCATAACATCAATCACACTCATACGACAAAGACCTCATGCAAGAATATCAATCACATTCACACGATAAGGACCTCGTGCCACAATATCAATCACACTCGCACGATAAATACCTTGTGCATAAATATCAATCACACTCGCAAATACCTTGTACCAAAATATCAATCACACTCACACAAAAATACCTCGTGCCACAATATGAATCACAATCGCATGATAAAGACCTCGTTCCATCACCCCAATCAATCCACCAACATGTCCACATCTGCCGCAATCACAACAATGCAATATAACAAAATTATTATCAAGAGGCATATCTTCATAACTCATCAATAAAGTGCACAATGATATGATAACACAAAAATGCGGATGAGTTCAATATATAACACATGACTTTGGCTAATTCAACTATTGCAACCAAGCTCTAGTAGTCATATAAAGGATCAGATATGTGACACAGAATGCACACATCCTAAGCACGTAGACATATGTTTATAATATACGTATATCTACCTCCGAGGCAAGCTTTGGAAATGTCAAAATTAGTTCACCATGTTCAAACTAAGGCATCAACAGTCTAAACATTAGCTCTAGCATGGTTTATTATGCTCACGTAGTCAATTAATTGAATAATACATAGAATCAAGTAGAGAACACAACCAAACAAGACATAGAGTAATCTAGAATCTATCCCGAGCATGAATACTTATAGCACATGTGTCGCACCGCATTTACTTGCGAAAGCGGGTTTCGACGTGTAATTTATATGGGTATTAAGAGGAAAGAGTCTCCACACTAACGATTTTGAGGTGCGTTAGGGAACCTATTTGCAAATAACCATGTTTTAACTAGTCCAACCACCAATGATCGGGTAGGGGCTCAAATTACCTCAAAGAGAATGTGTTAGGCACTCTTCAAGGTCTATAACTGGGGGTCCCAGCCAAAATTTACATTATGTGGGATTATTGGATTACAATTGTCCTATGTGATCATGTAAGTTAAAGGAAGATACGGAATCACAATATCCAACTACGATGTACAATATGTATAAATAAAATTGCATATATGAAGGAAATATACTATACATTAGTAGAGGATTAGTACAGATCCTTAGAGACTACAAGGTACAAACTAATTTATTCTAAGTCAAAGCAAATGAAGGTGCGAGTAATAAACATATATAGGGGGAGGGGTCCTATAATGTTTAGCCTAAAGGATCACCCCCTGCAACATAAATAATAATTCGCAACTCCTTTAAGGTAGGGGTTGCTCGTATTATTCAACAGGCACAGACTATCATCCCGTGCTACTCAATGACTATGTTAAAGTTGTTTACCTAAAGCGCTCTAGTTCAATTCTAAACTGTGTACTATGCGTACGTTACTCGTCCCATGCCTATAGTCCAAGAGGCTTTAGACGTACTATTTGGGTGGTTCAAGACTTTACTTAGGGTTCTCAAAATGATAAAATTAGGCGCACATTCAAACATGTAGGACTGCACAAAAGCATGCGATCATTCATAGTGTAACGACCAAGCCAGTCGTTTTGAGAGTTATAGCCTCGATCCTCTATTTACTGCCTCCCCCATATCTTTTTCTGCTGATGTGACTTGTGGGGATATTTTGGTTGTGTTTTCGGAGTGTTTTGGGACACTTAGTCCCTAAAACACAAGCTTAAATCTTAGAATTTCGATTGTAGATGGAATTGTGTGAAGACGAATCTAGAATAGAGTTTTGTCAGTTTTGTTAGCTCTGTGGGGTGATTTTGGATTTAGGAGCTTGTCCGGATCGTGTTTTGGAGGTTCGTATTTAAATTAGGGTTGAAATGGCGAACGTCGAATTGTTTGAAGTTTGACCAGTAGTGGACTTTTTGATATCGGGGTGGTTTCCGATTCCGAAAGTTGGAGTAGATCAATAATGTTTAATATGTCTTTTGTGAAAAATTTGAGGTCAATCAGACATGGTTTGATATGTTTCGGCATGATTTGTAGAAATTTGAAGTTTCAAGTTTATTAAGTTTGAATTGGAGGGTGATTCATGTTTTTGTATTGTTTGATGTTATTCGAGGACTCGACTAAGTTCGTATGATGTTTTAGGACTGGTTGGTATGTCTGGTTGAGGTCTCGGGGCACTCGGGTGTGTTTCACATGCTTAACAGATTGAATTGGGACGTAGGCAGTTGTTAAAGATTTTCTGGTTTCTGCTATTTCGCACCTACTGTATGTTTCTAAGGGGGTAAGGATGATGCATCTCGTGTTTTGGTATGTTAAAGTTTCGTCTTTAGTTAGTCGACGTAGACTCGGGGATGAGATTATCCTGTTGTTATACGCATTTATGATATTTATAAAAAGCGATAAGTAAGTCCCGTGAAGGATAAAAGGGTAAAGGAATCAAAGAAAATGAGTTTCGTTGAAGGTTGTCGACTTGGAATAAAATATGGTCCGAGCTACAATACCCGACATTTATGGACTAATGTTGTACAAGGTACCCCACGACCACTATAGTAGGGTACATAAAGTGTATTAAAAGTGAGAAATATTTTATGTAATTTGAGATAAATCTTAATTATGTGGATAATTGGGTAATTAATAATTTTTTAGTGGGAGATTAATTAAAGTCTATGGATAATTAAATATTTTAATGGCTTAACCGCACAAAAACGTGGCAGCATCCCCTATCACTCTTAAAGTGACTATTAAGTCTTACATAGGTGGAAAATTTAGAGGATTAAGTGGCTTACTCATCTGCTAAGTGGTCCACACCCACTAAAGTCTTAAACATGAGATGTCATCTTACTATGAGTTTCTAAACGTGAGATGCTATCTTATTATGAGTCTATAAAGACTTAAATGTGAGTTTCTAAAGGCTTAACGTGAGTTTTTTCAAATCAGTTCATGTGTGCATAAAAAATCTAAGAGAATCGGTTCAGGTATGTTAAGGCTATCCCTACTTTCTTTTTGGCATGATCTATACGACACGAATAAAACGAGCAAATGCACAACTTCCACAAATGTCTCTATTCATATAAGTATTAGAGATCCATATGTTCTTGAATTCCCATATGTCTTATTATTCTATCGTCTGTTCATGGGTCTCAGAGAATACATAAGTTGATAAAGTTTATTTCATGATATTAATAAGAGACAAAATGGTCTTATGAAGTTCCGAAAAATTTGATTGACGTACTTCTCATGCATTGCATTCATTTATACATGCACATTGACTTATTACTAGATGGCATTATATACGCGTATATATGTAAATAAGATTTGGGAAAAGGTTACGGCGTGATATACGCACCACCACCTGATTAGCTAGTATATGTTGATGATTTTTCCACAGTGGTCGTGATGATATCATGGGATGCTCTCAGAGGCTTGATGATGTTATGTTCACCTATACCCATGCATGGCACGACATTTATACGCACGTGCATGACATTATAAATGTTTCAGGATTTACAGAGTGATTTAGACTTACAGGCGGAATTCCTTATTCTATGTTTTGTCTATGTCTGTTATGTACTGATTTTTATGCCTTACATACTCAGTACATTATTCGTACTGATGCTCTATTTCCGCTGGGCCTACGTTTCATGCCCGCAGGTGCAGGTAGACAAGTTGACGGTCCCCCTTCTTAGGATCCTTGATCAGTGAGACTTGGCGTACTCCATTTGATCCAGAGCTGCTTTTAATCTTCGTACAATATGCTTGTATACATATATGGGTATGACGGGGCCCAGTCATGCCCTTGTATAGTTGTATATTCTATTAGAGGCCTGTAGACATTTATGTATAGTTGGATAGAATGTTGCCCTGTCGGCCTCCCATTTTTGGTATATAGTTGTCTATAACAGCCTCACTGGCTCGCCCTACTGTTTTCCGCATGTATATGTATATATATCTCTTGGAGAGGTTTCCCTCAGGTATGTTATTCATGTTTATATGTTAGGCGCATGCTTAAGGATATTCTACCTGTAGGACTAGGGCACCCGTGACCCATCGGTTTGGGTCGTGAAAAAAGTGGTATTAGAGTAGTTCTGTCCTAGGGTTGTCTACAGACTGTGTCTAGTAGAGTCTTGTTTATGAGTGTCTTGTGCACCAAACTTATAGATAGGAGGCTGCAAGAAATATAGGATTTTATCCTCTTTATTTATCTTAGATCGCGCGAGATAAGAATTCATGTTCCTAACGATATGTTATGTTTTCACCAATGCCTCTGAAGACTACAACCGCCCAGAAGGGAAAGTTCATGGCTGATGAGACTACTAGTCGAGCGCCTCGAGTTACGAGGGCTCGGGGAGAGTCTCGTATTGAGATTCCCTCTCAAACTTCACATACCACGCCCTCTCAAGAAGAGCTAGGGGCACCAACTTCAGCGCCCGCCCTTGTGCGTTCAGCCCCTCAGCCAGATGCACCAGGTCAGGAAATGAGAGATGTTATTCAATTGTTAACTAGATTAGTAGCTGCACAAGCTTGGCGTCAGGACGTAGGTATTCGTCATGCAGATAAGTCCGTTAGTGCGAGGGTTTGTGATTTTATTAATTTGGACCCTTCGGTATTCAATAGGGTATATCCAAACAAAGACCCTTAGGTATTTATCGATAGAATGCAGAGGACATTGAGGGTAATGAAGGCCAATGCGACTTAGTTAGTTGAGCTAGGTTCCTATAGACTCCAGGATGTTGAATTTAATTGGTACGAGTCTTGGGAGTTGTCCAGATGTGAGGATACCCCTCCAGCAGTATGGCAGGAGTTTACAACGGCTTTGCTTCATCATTATCTGCCACCATAGCTTAGACGAGCCAGAGTTGATAGGTTCTTGACCCTTCGGCAGGGTAACATGAGTGTTCGGGAGTACAGTCTTCAGCTTGATTCGTTGGCTAGGTATGCTTCCACTATTATATATAAGATGGAGGATCGGGTTCACCAGTTTGTGATGGGGTTAGAGCCGCATTTGCTTAACAATTGTATGTCGGTCTCACTTCAGGAAGACATGGATATTTCTCGTATTTAGGCATATGCTCAGGGTGTAGAGGAGCGTAAGTAGAAGTAGAGGGCAATCGTGAGCATGATAGGGCCCAAATTAAGAGAGCGAGGTCTTCAGGTCCTTTTGATGAGTTTCAAGGTGGTCAGAGATCACAATACCCGAGGTATTCAGCCAGCCATCGTCTAGCGAATCCCTTCATTTTGGAGGTAAGAGATTTGATCATTCAACATATTCAGGGCCTGGTCAGAATTCCTGGGCCTCATATTCTCAGTATAGGGGTGATTCAAGTCGGTTGAGGACGCCTTGTAACGATGTGCTCAGTGTGGTAAGCACCGTGTCGGTCAGTGCCGTATGAGGTTGGGTGTTTGTTATACTTGTGGTTATCCTGGCCACGTTATGAGGGATTGTCTGATGAGAGGTGATGAAAGAATAACTTAGCCAGTGGGATCTGTAGATGTTTCGTCATCATCAGTACGCCCCATGGGCAAGGTTCACAAGCATCAATGGGTTGTGGCAGAGGAAAAAGGGAAGCATCTAGCTCGAGCGATCCTCAGAACCGCATTTATGCATTAGTAGGACGACAGGATCAAGAATCATCACCCGATGTTGTTACACGTATATTATCAGTCTCCTAATATGATGTATATAGATTGATTGGCCAAGGTTCCACCTTATCATATGTTACTTCGTTTGTTGCTAGTAAGTTTGGAATAAAACCTGAGTTGGTTAAACCTTTTGAGGTGTTTACACATGTTGAGGACTTAGTAATAGCTAAGCTAGTATATAGAGGTTGTATAATAGAAGTTCATAATCAATCTACCGTAGCGGACTTAATCGAGTTAGAGATGGTAGAATTTTATGTTATAATGAGTATGGATTGGTTGGCTTGTTGTCATGCCAACGTTGATTGTAGATCAAATATAGTCCAATTTCAATTTCCAGGGGAGCCTGTTTTGGAATGGAAAGGTAATACGGCATTTCCGAGAGGTAAATTTATCTCCTATCTCAATGAAAGGAAGATGATCAGAAAGGGCTATAGTTATCACTTAGTTCGGGTTCGAGATGTGAAAGTAGAGTCACCAACCATTCAGTCCATCCCTGTGGTTAATGAGTTTCCCGATGAGCTTTCGGGTCTTCTGCCAGAGCGAGAAATAGATTTGCTATTGACCTACTACCAGATACTCATCCAATATCTATTCCTCCCTATAGAATGACCCCCGCAGAGCTGAATAAGTTAAAGGAACAACTAAAGGACTTGCTTGAAAAAGCTTTATCAGACCTAGTACATCACCGTGAGGAGCAGCTATGTTATTTGTGAGGAAGAAAGATGGTTCCTTATGGATGTGTATTGATTATAAATAGTTGAATAAGGTGATGATCAAGAACAAGTACCAACTCCAGAGGATTGATGATTTATTTTATCAGTTGCAAGGTGCCAAGTGTTTCTCAAAGATAGACTTGAGGTCCGGCTGAGCATGCAAATCATTTGCGTATTGTGCTCAGAGTTCTACAAAAAGGGAAGTTGTATGCAAAATTCTCTTAATGTGAATTCTGGTTGAACTCGGTAGCTTTCCTTGGGCATATTATTTTAGATGAAGGTATCCGGGTTGATACACAAAAGATTGAGGCAGTAAAGACTCGGCCTAGACCCATTACACCGATGGAGGTTCGTAGCTTTCTTGGTTTGGTAGGTTATTACAGGAGATTTGTAGAGGGATTTTCTTCCCTTTCAGCACCTTTGACAAAGTTGAATCATAAGGGAGAAAATTTTCAATGGACTGATGAGTGCTAACGGAGTTTTCAGGCATTGAAGGACAGATTAACTTCAGCACAGGTTTTAACACTCCTAGAAATTATCTATTGTGATGCCTCAGGCGTTGGGTTGGGTTGAGTTGTGTATTGATGCATCATTGTAAGGTTGTAGCTTATGCTTTTATACAACTAAGAAAGCACGAGAAGAAATACCCTACCCACGATACAAAGTTAGCCACAGTGATTCATGCACTAAAGATGTGGAGGCACTACCTGTATGGCATTTATGTTTATATTTATACGGATCATAAGACCCTACAGTATATATTCAAGCAAAAGGAATTGAATTTATGTCAAAGGAGATGGTTGGAGCTACTTAAAGATTATCACATTTAATTTTATACCATTCGGGGAAGGCGAACATGGTAGCCGACGCCCTCAGCCATAGATCTATGGGTAGCCTGTCATATTTACAGCCAGAGAAGAGCGGAATAGCCCATGAGATTCATTAGCTAGCTAGTCTTAAAGTTCAATTATTGGACTCAAGTGATATTGTAATTACTATTCAGGATACGACAACATCCTCTTTAGTAATTGAAGTGAAGGAACGCCAATACGAGGATCCTGCGTTAGTTCATTATAGGGATACCACCCCTTCGAAGGAGAAGACACCGTTTTAAATTACAGAATATGGGGTCTTCTGGGATGCATCAACAGGTTATGGGAGAAACTCACTATTATCGTTATTCTATACATCTATGAGAGATAAAGATGTATCATGATATCAGGGAAGTATACCGGTGGGACAATGAAAAAGGATATAGCGGAGTTTGTTTCTCAATTCCCTAACTGTCAGCAGGTTAAGATTGAGCATCAAAAAATCGGTGGATTATTGTAGGCTACGGAGATCCCGACATTGAAATGGGAAGTAATCAATATAAATTTTATTGTAGGCTTATCTCATCGTACCCATTGTAAGTTCGATTCTATATGGGTGATTGTTGATAGGCTTGCAAAATCTGCTTCTACCTGTTAGGAATACATATTCCGTAGAGGATTATGCAAGGCTTTATATTAAAGAGGCAGTACAATTGCATGGTGTCCCTATATCTATTATCTCAGATAGAGGAGTTCAATTTACAGCTAATTTTTGGAGGTCCTTCCAAAAAGGATTGGGGACTCAGGTAAGTCTTAGTACCAATATTTCATCCCCAAACAGACGGACATGCTGAGCGTACTATTCAGACACTTGAGGATATATTACGGGCTTGTGTGATAGACTTCAAGGGTAGTTGGGATGATCATCTGCCACTTATTGAGTTCACGTATAATAATAACTATCATTCTAGTATTCAGATGGCTCCAGATGAAGCTCTTTACAGACGGAAGTATAGGTCGCCTATAAGGTGGTTCAATGTTAGGGAAACCACATTAATAGACCAGAATTGGTACAATAAGAAATTGAGAAAGTTAAGATTATACAGGAAAGGCTATTAGCAGCACAAAGCCGTCAGAAGTCTTATGCGGATAATCGACGGTGGGACTTGGAGTTTCAGGTTGACGATTGGGTATTCGTAAAGGTAACACCGAAGAAAGGTGTTATGGGGTTTGGTAAGAAAGGAAAAGGTAGCCCTTGGTACATTGGACCATATAGGATCAGATCATATGCAAGGTAGGCCAGGTAGCATATGACTTAGACTTTCCTTCGGACTTGGAGTATGTACATCCAGTCTTTCATGTGTCTATGCTCGATAAATGTATTGGAGATTCTCCCAGAGTCGTATCAGTTGACGATGTTCAGGTCACAGAGAAGCTATCATATGAAGAATCTCCCATTGCTATACTAGACAAATAGAATCGGAGATTGAGGACTAAAGACGTAGCTTCGGTGAAAGTACTTTGGAAAAACAACAATGTAGAAGAAATGACTTGGGAAGACGAAGAAGACATGAAGTCTAGATACCTCTCTTATTTCCTCTTCCATAGAAGGGTCGACCGAGACATCAGAACCTTAAGGTACGTGTATGTATTCTTGGGTTAGTTATTGTCATTGGTCGTGTGAGGCCATTGTCGTTATTGATAATTGTGGTCCTATGTGGCGTTGAGTTATTGAGTTTCTATAGGAACAATTTGTAGTAGTATTATTAAAAAGGTGACGCTGCCAAAGTTTATATACATTCCGGGGAGTTAAACATTCGAGGATGAATGTTTCTAAAAGGGGAAGGATGTTACATCTCGTGTTTTTGTACGTTAAAGTTTTATTTTCAGCTAATCGTTGTATACTCGGTGACTAGATTATCTTGAGGTTATACGAATTTATGTTATTTATAAAAAGCGATAAGTAAGTGCCCTGAAAGATAAAAGGGTAAACAAATCAAAGAAAAATGAGTTTCGTTGAAAGTTCTCGATTTGGGATAAAATACGGTCCAACTACAATACCCGACGATAGTTGGGTACGTAAGTGTATTAAAAATGAGTAATATTTTAAGTAATTTGAGATAATTTTTAATTATATGGATAATTGGGTAATTAATAATTTTTTACTGGAAGATTAATTAAAATCTTTGGATAATGAAATATTTTAGATGGCTTAACCCTACAAAAACGTGGCAGCATCCCCTATCACTCTTAATGTGACTATTAAGTCTTACATAGGTGGAAAATTTAGAGGATTAAGTGGCTTACTCATATGCTAAGTGGGCCACACCCACTAAAGGCTTAAACATGAGATGTCATCTTACTATGAGTTTCTAAACGTGAGATGCTATCTTATTATGAGTCTATAAAGACTTAAATGTGAGTTTCTAAAGGCTTAACGTGAGTTTCTTCAAATGAATTCATATGTGCATTAAATATGAAATGGAATCTCTTATAGAGAGTGGCTGGTCGTGAATCCTTCAAAGAGAAAAACAAGTCCGTACCAAAATTACATAACGTTGGTTGTTGATTCTGTAAAGTATGAACTGTAAATTCTAAGAGAATCGGTTCAGGTTTGTTAAGGTTATCCCTTCTTTCTTTTTGGTATGATTTATATGAAATGAATGAAATGAGCAAATGCACAACTTCCATAAATAGTTGTATTCATAGAAGTATTATAGACGCCTATGTTCTTGAATTCCCATATGTCTTATTATTCTATCGTCTGTTCATGGGTCTCAGAGAATACGTAAGTTGATAAAGTTTTTTTCATGATATTAATCAAAGACAAAATGGTCTTATGACGTTCGGAAAATTTTTATTGACGTACTTCTCATGCATTGCATTCATTTATTCATGCACATTGACCTATGACCAGATTGCGTTATATACGCGCGTATATGTATATTATATGTATATGGGATATGGGAAAAAGTTACGACGTTATATACGCACCACCACCTGATAAGCTCGTATATGTTGATGATTTTGCCACAGTGGCCGTGATGATATGATGGGATGCCCTCAGAGGGTTGATGATGTAATGTACACCTATACCCATGCATGACACGGCATTTATATGCATGTGCATGCCATTATAAATGTTTCAGGATTTACAGAGTGATTTAGACTTACAGGCAGAATTCCTTATTCCATGTTTTGTCTATGTTTGTTATGTACTGATTTTTATTCCTTACATACTCAGTTCATTATTCGTACTGACGCCCTATTTCATGGGGCCTGCGTTTCATGCCTGTAGGTGCAGGTAGACATGTTGATAGTCCCCCTTCTTAGGATCCTTGATCAGTGAGAGTTGGCGTACTCCATTTGATCTGGAGCTACAATGCTTATCTATATATATGGGTATGACATGGCCCAGTCCCTCCTTTGTATAGTTGTATATTCTATTAGAGGTTTGTAGATACTTATGTATAGTTCGATAGTATGTGGGCTTGTCGGCTTCCAGTTTTGGGTATGTAGTTGTCTATAGCATCCTTGTCGGCTCGACCCACTGTATTCCGCATGTATATGTATATATGTCTTTTGGACATGTTTCCCTTACGTATGTTATTCATTTTTATATCTTAGACGCATGCTTAAGAATGTTCGACATGTAAGACTCGGGCACCCGTCGCGACCCATTGGTTTGGGTCGTGACAACGAGGCCGTACCTCGGTAGTTCTCCCTGTATATTTACTTTTGAGACTACGAGGAAGTACCTAGGGAGTTCCCCCTACATATTTATTTTGGGACTACAAGACGGTATCTCAGGAGATCCCCTATTGTTTACCCCTGTGCGTTGCACTATTATTTTGTGTGTGTTACTTTTGTTAAGTTCTAGTCTCTTATTATATTGTATATTCTCCTGCCTTATTTATTATTTACTAGTGGGCCTGACCTGTGCTCTTCACTACTCGACCGAGGTTAGGCTTGGCACTTACTGGGTACCATTGTGGTTTACTCATGCTACTCTGCTGCACATGATTTCATGGGCAGATCCAGGTACCTCTTACCAGTCTCGCTATTAGGCGCACATTTTTTTCTATTTCGGAGATTTCAAGGTACATCATCCCGCGTCCGTAGACCTCGGAGTCTCCCTCTATCTCTTTTGTGCAGTTCCTCCTTTACTTATTCTAGATACTGATGTATAGAATAGTTAGCCAAATTCATAGAAGCTTATGGCTTATGATGTTCCGGGTCTTGGGGATCTTCTGTGTATATTTTGAGATTTGGTTATTGTATATGCCGAGCGAAATTGTTGTCGGTTATTAAATTACCTATTGCTATTATTTGATAAGATTTATGCCTTCATATTTATTGTTTCCGCAAATGTTAGTCTTACCTAGTCGTACAGACTAGGTGCCATCGTGACCTCTCAAGGAGGGAAGATTGGGTCGTGACACACATATTTTCAGATTATGGGGTGAGGGGTCATGTGCAGTTATAGAATTGAGATGCATTAAAGTCGTTTAAAAGCTATAGGAATGGCTTCTACATGACTGCATGTTTTAATAAAATCTCGGGGGCACTACTGCTATTCAAATTATCAAAGCTGCAGATTATAATTGTTACCAAAAGAGACATGATCCCTAGGTGATTCGTTCATGGGCAGTGAAACCGTTGAAAACCCAAAATTATGTGTCTTTGGTCCTATAGTCATGCTTTATAAGCGAGTAGCGATATCCCAAATACTGTTTTCTAAATGAATTCATTTTTTGCTTACCCCTATAGGCATAATTTTTGGCAGGCAGTAATTCTATAGGAGTTTCAGTGCAAGTGTTCAAAATGAGAATGAGAAAGCTTTCAATATTAAATGGTCAATGTTGGAATTTAAGCATACATAAACATGATAGCCTCAAAAAATCATAATAGCCTAGAATTCTTCCAAATTGACTACACTAACTGAACATATATAAACTTATACAAGTTCCGATGAAGGATTGCAGAAGATCTTCAAAGAAAGGTCGACACAGTATCATGTTGGCTTAGAATGATCCACATAACACGGATGTTCAGAAGCATAAACACAAACATGGAAGAAACATAATTGCAAAGGTTTGAACACTTACCAAATTCATCCGGCCAAGAGCTCAAGTTTCACAATAGTATAGAAAGAGATGAGGCTAGGGTTTCTCAGAGGAGAATAAGGTTGGGAGTGTTTGAGGGCGACAGAGAAGGGAAATGGTCTCTAGTTTTTGGTGGTGAGGGAAGGGTAGGGCTATTATGGGTCGTTGATCATTTAAGATCAATGGCCAGGATCGAAGGGGAAGCAGGGCAGGTTATTAACGGGTTGCCACCAGGTTAAGTTAAAGGGGCCGTTTGGTTTGGGCTATTGAAGGGTAAATTGAGATGGGCTAGGTGTTTGTTCCTGGTTTTTGTTACAGAATTAGCTCAATCTTGGGCTACTTTTTAAATAGATGAAGTTCATTAAAAATAAATTTTAAAAACTGATTAATAAATAATAAGAAAATTATTTACTCAGTAAAATTCTTGAAAATAATGGTTTATCATTATAAGAATATAAAATGCTATTTTGGAATAAATAATATATTAAACGCAACTATTTATAGTGCATAGGCCACTATTGTAACTAGTGTAGATAAAATAGAAAAAATGCAAATATAATTATGTAAAATGGGATAAAATATTGTAAAATGCATGTAGGTATAAAATGAAAATTTTTTGATTAAATCATCCTAAAATAATTTAAAGGGATAACTGATAAATATCTGAACAAGAAATTCAATTTAAAAGCTTTAAAAATTATAAAAGAAACTTATATGACCCTTGTAAATTATGTGGTAGTGAAAAAATGGTATTTTGAAAGTATATAGAATATTTTATAAAATATGAGGCATAATTGGGTATCAACAACATGTATATAAGTTTGTCACTTCATATATACTTCACCCCGCATGTAGCAAACACTATTAATTATTAGGAAAAATTTTCTCAACCAAAGCTAGGCAAGACACTTACATCAAACAAGCCAAATATATATTCTAAAAATGCCTTCCCATGTGAATCAACCTCTGAATGGCTCGAATCTATCAAAAAATAACGCAATAATATCAAATAATGCCATATGAATGAAACCCAAACGATAAAGGTCGAATTTTTAATCAAATACTCTATGTCAACCAAACAGTCAACCCGGGCCCGCACCCGGAAGCCTGACAAAACTCACAAATCTCGAACAACCATTCAAATACGAGTCCAAATATATAAGTTTCATCTAAAACGGACTCCAAATCGTGGTTCAAATATCCATTTTCACTTTAAAAAAGTTATTCCAAAACCCCAAAATTGCACTTTCTTATCTTTTAAGCCAAAACCCTGTTTTCTTTTTTACGATTCCTTGATTTAGAGCCAAAATCAATGATAGATTTATCTTATAACCATAAATTAGATTTAGGTTTATTTACTCCAACGAAGTAGAGGAAAACTCGCTAAAAATCGCGTCTTCCCACCTCCAAAACGTTGTGAGAAAAAATAACTAGATGATCCCTAAACATTTCAAAATAAGTAAAATAATGCAACAAATGTCCCAACATGAATCATATCCTAGATGATCCCTAAACTGATATTTCATAAGCCCAAATATTCCTTATGAGATTACACCCAATATAACCTTTTGAATAACCCAATTTGTCCTTAAAATGAGAGATGCGATGTTTTTAAGTTTTAAGAAAGTCTGAAAATTTAAGGTACAAAACCGGCATTTTCGGAATTATTGCACCAGTTTTATTAGCAGTAGCATAATCTTCGATTCAGCATCCAAAACTCATTCATAACCTCTGGGACACAAATCATATATGCATTTCTATAATAAAATATGCTACGAAACTGCTGGCGTACTCAAAACACGAAAATAGGTCGTCTTGACCCGATACTGACCGTGGTCAAACTCGAAATCCTTAACTTAACTAGTCTCTCAACCAGCGTTCCACAACACACCTGAATCCCTCAGGACCCCATCTGATCACACCAAAAAAGTATAAGTACATTATTCAAACTTATCGAAAGGCTCCAAACACCCATGAGAACACAACAAAGAATCATGGCTCAAGTCGAATAGAATTTCTTTTAAACTTGTTGTATCGTCATTCCTTCAAATGAGTGTCCGAATCACATTTACACGCATTGAATTACTTCAAAACTTTGCACAAGAGTACAATAGAACTATACAGACCTATCCAAGTCCCAGAACAACAAATGAACTTCAATAACATCAATGTCAACTTTGATCAAACTTATGAACGTTTAAGTTGTTCAAACTGCTAACTTTCGAGAAATAATATCGAATTCTTCTAGTAACCTCCAAAACCAAATATGAACATACATACAAGTCCAAAATCTTCACACGAACCTATCAGAAAAATAAAAAACCAATTCCGAGTCCGTTTACCCAAAAGTGAAACCTTGGTAAATTCTTCCAACTTAAAGCTTCTAAATCGATGGTCATTCTTCCAAATCAATCCCGAACAACTCGAAACCAAAATCGACCATACACGTAAGTCGTAGTACATCATATAAAACTACTTAAAGACTCAAGCCACTGAGTGGAACACTAAAGCTCAAAACGACTGACCCTTTAGTTATATTCTCCCCCACTTAAATATATGTTCATCCTCGAACGTACGAAAAGTCATTCCAACGTCATCATATAAGCTCACCATACACAATACTCGTGAGTAATCCCACAACGCCACAATCCATGTATCCCCATCGGAACAACCCTGACCCAAGATCCTTTATTCAACCTTAGCCCATAAACCTTAGGACCAAATCGCAACATCCAAAATTCTTATATGATTTTATTCTCGCATATCCACCATGTACAAGCCACAACAAATTGTGTGAAGCCATAACTATGTTCCCATGATGTACCCACACGATTTACCGTATAACTTTTGTGCTCATAGTAATAACTTCCGACCACAATAACTACCTATTTCCAAATACGGTACCAGTAATATGCCTCATATCAAATAGAACCTTTTTCTAAACCTCCAGAACACTGCAAATGATAAAAGAAATATGTAGAAACTCGTAACACCCACCAATCAACAAGTCACGGAGCTCTCTTTCCCAACAAGGACCATCGCCAAATTGTAAGCTGCGTGATGACTTTATTATTCCAAACATACCTTATCCAAATCTGATTGCTCTAATTCCAGGTCTAATAACCTTATTCACTCAGTACAAGCTACCCGACCGACATGCCACACACAATTCCACCTAGAGCCACATATGACACAATCTACAAGCAACAAATTAAATATAACAAAAAATGAAAGGAGAACCAAATAAGAGAAGTACCCAACTAGTACAACAAATACCACCACAAAGCACAACGCTATGAACCCATCTAACAAGGGAGAAGCAAAGCAAATGAAGTAAGCACGAAGAACCATGTCCTACCATAACTTCGATGCGGCAAGTAGCCCAATCTAAACATACCGACCCACATGTAATACCAATTTAGCCACAACGCTCATAATAAGGAATCACATGTGTATCAATAGCACAAGTGCATAGTGAATGACCATAACTATAGAGAAAGAGATAGCATAATTTACAATAGGCAGGGAAACATATGACTAAAGTGCGATAAGCAACTCAACACCCCAAGAGGCATCTCGCTCAAATCTTTCCACAAGGCCTCAACAAAACCACATCGTGCGTGTGAATAGTCGAGTAGTCTGACCACCCATCCTAGAAAATATCAAGACATTAATGAGATCAACTCTAGCCGATGACTTACCCCCGACAATAGTTGTGCTCAGTAAACAACCTGATCCGATGCCGAATACACACTCTCGCTAGGCCTACCAACGGACCCCTAAATAAATCCCGATCATCCCAAAATTAATAAGTAACCTTCCAAAATTCCACATTAACATATCCATAAAATACACAATTAGTTGTATAACACTAAACATACCTTCAAGGTCTGCAACCAAGGAGTAGTCTGCCTTTGAGAACATCCAGTCTCTAAAACTCAAGAATACTGGAAATCCTGTATCTGATATCGACTCTCCCACTCAAATGACCGACACATCACTCATTCATAATCACCTCATGAGAAATACTTCCATAAACCTTCTGCACCACGTAGAAAAACCTGATCATCAACAGTCAACAAGTATCCGTGAGGCAAAACACAATGCGTCTTCTACAACACACACTCTTCTTAGGGGGGAAAAGATAGTGCTAGCACCATTTGAACATCTAAAATCTCTCATGCTATCTATAACTCATCATCTTTTTTTGATACTAAATCGCAACCTTGTCCATGAAAATGAATCCCACACGGTGCATCGCAATCATCTATGCTAACTTGTGAAAATACGAAAATATCATAATCAACTGTAAATCACAAGTAGGATAAAAACCCTATCAACAAGAAAACTTCTACTTAACCTTATCTAGGAGAACATCACAACACCTAGTAGACCTTCTATACTCGTAGAAGTCATCAACGTCGAACTAGGGTCATAATCGTCACGAACTCTTCGAAACTCGCTAGCACTTAACCAAGCCACTAGAACTAGGTCTATCCAATCATCCAAGCCACGCATACTACCAAGCCTAAAAGTTACTCTAACCAAAATTCTCGGTCTAAAGCGACCTTCTGCAAATCCAAAGTCTTTCTTGCATGTCTCTGATACTATCATGTATAGTCTATAATAATATAGAATTACTACAAGTCTCACATATGAATCTTGAACTCATCACAACCTTTTCAATTGTCATCCACTCCGGTCAAATTTTCGATGAAAAACTAATACATACCGAACAACCAAGATCAACCAGCACATAAATATCCAAGGAAAACAACCCCACGATTCATTTCCTTGCACACTACATCCACAACGAATATCAAAGGTATGAGTGAATGGATGGAAATCGAAGGTATAAGCTTTAAGCTGAAACAAAGTCGCACGATAAGAAAAGAAATATGGGAAGTTTCCTAGATGCCATGTAGCCTCTCGAATATAAGTATGAACCTAGGGCTCTGATACCAACTTGTCATGACCCAACATCCCATCGAGTCGTCATGGAACCTAACCCAACCCTCTAGGCAAGCCAAAGAATATAAGTCACTACTATAGTGAGAAATCATCAATATTATTAATAAAATTGTGAAAGAGAATGTCACGACCCAAATTTCCATCCATTGGGCATCCTGGTGGCACCTAGTCTTAGGGACTAGATAAGCCTAATATTAACTGAATAACAACAATAGTTAAACTATCATATGACAATTACGAAATACAAATCTCTATGCAATTTTACAATCCCAAAACCGGTAGTACAAGTATAAGCTCAACAGAGTTTGCTAGAAAACCCCTTAATACAATTGTTTCGGAATAAGGGTAAACAATGTAAATACAAAATCAGAAGGTGACCCGAAGCCTAAGAACGCAGCAACATGTTTACCTTGAGTCTCCACCACAAGATCTGCACAACGAGCTAACGATCATCTGACTCGGGAAGTGTAGTGTGAGTACGCTATAGCGGTACCCATTAAGTATCAAGAATAACCTCAGTGGAGTAGTGACGAGGAAAAGTCAAGACACCTACTGGACTAAATCACCTGAACAAGTATAAGTGTAGAAATAACAGAGTATGTTATCTATATAAAGGCTACGCATAATGACAAATAATACGGTAATTGCAGTAAGAAAGGAAAGTAATAGCTAACAGCGGAACACCATAATAATGACATAATAGAATGAACGAAACACAATTTAAACGAGGAGATCATATGTAAATGAAAGCCAAGTAGCAACTCAGCAAAAACGACGGCATTCACGCCAGGTATTAGCCAATAACCCTACAAGGTACGGAACCTTAGAATGTTCACATTTTCATGGGTCCCAATTTCGGTACCCTAAACACTTGGAATCCTGTGCCCTCATTATAAACTTATAACCGCACTGACGACTCACATTCCAATAGAGCCATTCTCGCATAGGAGGCAAGTAAACAAGGGTGTGCATCAATACTCAAAAATATCAAGATTCGTCCTCTTAACCAATAAGAGTGATGAACTACGTGTATGCTTGTGCAAGTGTTCTAACATAGTTCATGCAAGCTAGTAAATATAGAGAATATGGACAACACGTAAAAATACTTTTCCATAATATTTTCTATAAAATAGTACTCACACATGTAAGTGTGCCACTACACAATTATCAACAATAAAATTGCCCCCAGGCCATCACAATTCATCACAAATCAGTCCCCGACATAGCGCACCTTGTCTCGCCACATGTGCAATAATAAAGTAAATGCCCGCTTTGTCTCGCCACACCTGCAACACAATAACACTCGCACGTCAATAGTAACAATAGCACGGTAGAAATCTCATGCAACACAATAACACTCGCACGTCAGAAACCTCATGCATCACAATAACTACTGCACAACAGAAACCTCGTGCATCACAATAATAACTGTGTGGCAGAAACCTCGTGTATCAAAACAACAAGTACAATAACAACAATGAAAATAATACAAGAGTTCGACAAGTAAATCAACTCAAGAACTTTCGATCACAAAGAAATAGTAGAACTAGTTTACAAGGAATAACAACAATAGATAATACTGGTCATAATAAGAACAACTCAACAAGGGAGAAAATAATATGTAACAACGGTTCCACAAAGTACAGTTCAACAACAAGGGAGATATCATAAGTCAATAATTCCAAATAAGTATAAGTCAACTAAGATATAGGATACCTAAACTTATTCTAAGGTTGAGCAATTACGAAAGAGATACAACAAATTCAGTTAAGGATAGGCACACGAAAGATAATCATAACCTCAATTAAGGATGAACAATTACAGAAGAGATAATATACTTTCAATTAAGGAGAACCGATTAGTGAGGGATATCATGGAAATAGAAGAGGCAAAGACTTCAGTTAAGGTACATAAGAATCAAATAGGCAATAAGAGTGGAACATGAAGCAATTAATTCCAAATAAAACACATAGAGGTGAAACTAGTGACTGGAAGAAACTTAAGATAATTAAACAATTTCATATCTAATGAACATAAGAACCTACGAGCCCGAAAAGGTCAATTTTCCACAAAGAAGCACGCGCACACACTCGTCATCTTACGTACACAGACTTTACGAAATAGAGTACTATATATTCTGCCCTGGCGTTAATGCATCGCGTTCACAGAACATCTCTCGCAATCGCGAAAAGGAAAAAAATTAAGGCTGGCCAGACGACCATACGCGAACGCGAGAAAAGGGCCATGGACACAAAGAATAAGACAAGGAATCTTCGCAAACGCACAAGGGAACACTCGAACGCGAAGGGTGATCACTGGTTTCTACTACGTGAATGCGAGAAGGTAGCTGGGAAGTGAAGAAGGGGAATGCAAAAGTACACGATCGTGGAAAGAAGCATGCAGACGCAAAGAGGAAATATTTCATCCTCCAAAATAACACTACGCGAACATAGATACAAGGACACGAACGCGATGAAGGAAACCAATGACAGAAAATAGCAGACCAAAAATAGAAGAAAATGGTTCGTAGCCCATTCGAAACTCACTCAAGGCCCCCTGCACCCCGTCTAAACATACCAAAAAGTTCCATAACCTAACACGGACTTGCTCTAGGTCTCAAATCACATCAAACGACATTGAAACTATGAGTCATACCATGAATCAAACTTATGTACTTTCAAATCTCCTAACTTCTTAAACTCGCGCCGAAACCTATCAAATCAACGCGGAATGACGTCAAAATTTTGCAGGCAAGTCCCAAATGACATAACGGAGCTGTTCCAATACTCGGAATCACATTCTAACCCCAATATCACCAAATTCAACTCCTGGTAAAACCTCTCCACCTTCCAAACTTCAACTTTTCCAACTTTCGCGAAATACTTCAAATTACCCTATGGACCTCCAAATCCAAATCCAGATGCACGCCTATGTCCAAAATCACCATACGAAGATGTTGAAATCATTGAAAACCCATTCAAGAGCTGTTTAGACAAAAGTCAAATTCTGGTCAACTTTTACCGCTTAAGCTTCCAGAACTAGATTCCTTCTTCCAATTTGACTACGAATCATCTGGTAACTGAACTCGACCATGCACGCAAGTCAATACACATAATATGAAGCTGCTCCAGACCTTATGTTGCCCTTAAATACTCAAAATTGGCCGGGTAATTACAAAGAAGAATAAAATTATCCTAAGGACTGGTAGTACAAGTCACGAGCCACTATGATTTAGATTTACAAAGCTAGTAAACAAAATAAATACAACATATTTTTGAAAGTTACTTAATCATAACTGAGGTCCTAATATACCATGGACAAATGGTTTATTGATGGGATGCAACTACATCTTCAATTCCTGCTTTCGTCATCTACAGTAGCTCAACTCTATGAATCTGCATGTAAGGTACAAAAGTTGAGTATGAGTACATCCGGCCCCATGTACCCAGTAAATATCTTGACTAACCTTAGAGAAGTAGTGATATTGTTTTTAAGTGAAAAGTTACTCACATGCTTAACTTGTGCTACTCAATAAAAGGCATAATAAAGAGACAATATTTCAGAAAGATAATTACAGAATAAAGAATATCAACAGTAAATATGCATATCTATGATATGGTAATACAAACTCTACCATTTAGACATGTTCAATAAATACATCTAATACCAACCTCGCTTACAAAGAGATATGCACCGTATAACGTGTGTGCTCTAATCCTCACACATGACTGTAATCCTATGCCCAACATGATATGATACCGTATTAATTGCCAAATACCAACAGATACTTAGATTAACATATTAGATACAACATAAAACATGTAAAGTGCACGAAAAGTCATAAAGAACTCACTTATATTAACAAGATAACTCCTAATTTTGACGTTAAGTGATCAAATAGAAACACAAATATATGGCACCTCATAAAAACATTATTAATCACACTAGCACGACAAAGACCTCATGCTACAACATCAATCACACTTGCACGCAATGAGCTCGTGCCACAATATCTATCACACTCGCATGGTAAAGACCTCGTGCCACAATATCAAATAGCAACAAAGACTTAGATTAACATATTAGATGCAACATAAAACATTTAAAATGCACGAAAAATCATAAAGAACTCACATGTATTAATAAGATAACGCCTAATTTCGACGTTAAGTCATCAAATAGAAACACAAATACATGGCACCTAATGACAACATTATAAATCACGCACACACGACAAAGACCTCATGCCACAACATCAATCACACTTGAACACAATGACCTCGTGGCACAATATCAATCCCAATCACACATCAAAGACCTCGTGCAATCACCTCGGTAAATCCGCCCAATATACCCACATGTGCCGCAATCACAATAATGCAAGATAACAAATTATCATTAAGAGGCATATCCTCATAACTTATTGATAAAACACACAAGGACATGATAGTACAATACGGATGGGGTTCAACATATAAAATATGACTATGACTAAATCAATTATAGCAACCAAGTTCAAGTAGTCATATATGGGATCAAATATGTGTTACATTGTGCACACGTCCCAATAAAAGCATAAGAAAAAAACAAGTATGGATGTGTGTTCATTATGATAAGTTGGCATTTTGCCAACTTATCTCTTCTTGATACTTGGACTTTTGTGTGATCTCATTGAAAAACTAAGGCATTTGTTGAAATTTATTGGCATATTTAAGTTATTGTGCGATTTTGAGAAAACTCGAAAGAAAACAAGTCAAAATGACTAAAAAAAGGGAAATATTTACTGCTGCCAATTATGCTCTTTGCAATCGCGGGAGTGTCATAACCCAAAATCCAACAAGCCGTGATGGCACCTAACCCAACCTTATATGTAAGCCATTCAATAATAAACCAATTCAAATGATATTCATTAAGGGAAGAAATGATATTTTATACAAAGAATTCCCAGGGACCGGTAGTACAAATCACGAGCTTCGAAGATTTAGAGTTTACAAAGCTGGTATGAAATAAATACTTCAACTTTTTGAAATATACATGAGCAGATTAAAAACTTTTAAGCTACAAAGAATAAGAGGCAGCTATGAACGGAATACAAGTATATCTTCAAATCCAGCTCCTGCCCTACACAGCAATATCTGCACGCAAGGTGCAGAAGTGTAGTATGAGTACAACCGACCCCATGTACTCAATAAGTAACAAGCCTAACCTTACGTTGAAAGCAGTGATGAGCTTGGACAAAGGTCAGAGTCCAACACCAATAGCAAAGAACAATTCGTTACAATCTAAGAAAAACAGTACAAGCAATGACTCAAAATATTTTTGCTCAGCTCGTTCGCAGTAACGAAAAAATAGTCATGCTTCTCCTGTATAACAGTAAAACCCGAATCTTTCACCGAAAACTTCAAAGTATGAGTAAGTCAAAAAAATTATGATTTTCCCAAAACCTTTCAACAATAAATAATATGTTTCATTATTAGATAGTGATGACGACCAAATCCACTACTATAAAGTAAATGGACACGGTCGCATGCAATATAATATATCCAACTATGAGTCGAGGTCGAATCCCATAGAGAACAATATGTAGGCGATTATGTGTGTAAGAGAATTATCACTTGTTATGCTAAGCTAAACACTTAAAAGGGTTTTGAGAAAATATTTATGTCTAAAAGCAAAAAATTTAAACTAACATAGAAAGCAAGTAAAATGATCAATGGCTACAAGCATGGATACATGGGGAGTTACACTCAAGTAACGATCTAATGTATTTCATGATTTTTACAAATATTAGTGAGTTTATATTAACTAGCCTCGGATATTATTTCTATATTAGCTTCTTCCGAAGACTAACAAGACTTCCTAATTGAATTATAACTGAAAGAATTAAGATCCTTAAGCACATCCGAATATGACTACAAGTACTTCAATCCTATCCCTAGGTAGAATCTATAAAGTGGGGGTTAACGCCTCAAGTTATTGTTAATTAATCTTTCCCAACCCCAAATTATCTTTTCCAAAATTAATCCGAAGTTAATGGGCGAGTCCTAGGTTAGCAATTCCCTTTGGAAATATTAAAAAACAAGAACAATTAAAGAAACAAGAACTCACTTCATAATAAATCAAAATTGTTCAATACATAAGCACAACAAGATATATAATCCACATTTTAAATATAAATATTCCAATAAACAAGATTCAAGTGTTGGAAAAAACACTACACACTTAGATATTCAATACAAAGTAAGGAAATGAAGAAATGAACATAAATGGGTAAGAAATTCTCAACCAAAATCTTCAAATCTTCAAGACCCAAGTGTGTGTGCAAGAACCCTAGCTTCCAAACTTGTCTTCTCTAGTCAAGAGACTAAAAAATAAGCCAAAGATCTGCCAAAGATGTTTTACAAATGGGCTAGGTCGTGTATTAAATGGTTTGGGGGTCGAGATTGTGAAATTCCAAAACTGCCCAATTTCTGCCAGTTATAATGCTATGCGATCGGATGAAAAAGTACCGCTATCACGGTGAACAACATACGATAAGCTTCGCGATCACACAACAATCCACACGTTCGCATAGATAAGCTCGGATCGCATAGAGGATTAACTGGCAGTAGTCCATTTTTCCCAATTTAACACATTTTGACTTGTTTTCTTCTGTTTCTCCTCTAAATCACATGATGCCTGAAATATGCCAATAAACCTGTATAAATGTGTCACGACCCAAAAATCCCATCTTCGGGCCGTGATGGCATCTAATGGTGAACCCTCTAGACAAGCCAATGTGTACAGTTAAACTAACATGATAACACCAAAAATAACAGAATAAGCTAAAAATAGTTCACAATTTAACAGCGGAAAAAGATAAATTTTCAAAGCTAAGTAAAGACAACATAATACAACGTCGCAATAATTCCCCAAAACCTGGAATCACAAACTCACGAACTGTCAATAGTAGTTCTAAATACAGAGTCTGAAAGGAAATACATGACTGTCTCTGAAAACTAAAGGTAAGACAAGATAGAAATAAAGAACTAGGGATAGGAGAGACGCCAAGGCCCACGAACTTCAACGGGTATACCTTGAAGCCTCTGGGTGGGCTGAAGGAGACTCCCTCAACGCTGTCCACTGGGTCCGGGTGCGGGATTTGCACAGCAATAAGATGTTCATTTTAGCATCAGTACAACCGACCCCATGTATTGAGTAAGTGCCGAGCCTAACCCCAGCCGAAGCAGTGACGAGGCTAGACTTGAAAGCAAACGTTAACCTGTCCTATTCTATAACATATATCATGGAAAAACAAAACAAGAGATAAACAGATACGTAGCGGGATACGGGAGCAGATAATGGGATAACAACTGAGATAGAACAGTTAATTAAGCACAAAGGAATAGACAAGAAGGCAATTTATCAGAAATATGCTAATGAAACCAATATAACGCCAGTAATGTAATTAATGGCACAGCAACAGTCAACTTCCAAGTAGAGATAAATTCAAAATACAATGGATATAGGAGTAAGGACAAGAATTTCATCAAAATGGACTCACGGGCATTCTTGACACACAATGCATAGGTACCCGTCACCTCGCCTATGCATTGGACATGATAAACACTTAGCACATAGCATACGATACCTATTTCCTTACAAAAGTTAGGCAAGACACTTACCTCGGGTCCAAAAATAGCAATCAAGCCTCTAACACCGTCTTTCCTTTTGAATTCAACTCCGGAACAACAATATCTAGACATATTAACTTATTAACATCAATAATGACTCATTAATACAATCCCATAGCCTAAATATGCAATTCCTAGCATTTTTCAAAAAATACCAAAATTTGACCCCCGGGCCCGCTTGGTCCAAACACGAGGCTCGGACCAAAACCCGATCACCCATACCCTCACGAGTTCAAATATATGATTTTTTTTAAACCGACCCTAAATTGAGGTTGAATTACCCAAAATCCCATAAACCGTAACTCTACCCAAATCCCCTAATTTCTACTTTGTTTTCATGATTTTAGGCCTAGATTCTAGTGATTAGTTGATGAAAGCGAGAAGAAATGATGTTAAGAACATTACCTATGGAGCTATGGTGATGGAAGTCTTCTAAAATCGCCTAAGGGAAGTGGAGAGGAAGAAGAGTTGTGAAATATGGAAGAAATCCCGTAATGTTTCTGTTTTGGGGCCTTTAAAACGACTGGGCTATTTTGTTCTCTGTGATCGCGGAAGAAGGGGTGCGATCGCAGAGTTTAAGGACCTACTACTATGCGACTGAAGGAGGAAGGCTGTGATCGCAGAAGACCAGTCTATAGACCTCTGCGATCGTGGAGTAAAATGTGCGACCGCAGAGAAGGATCACCCAGGTCCACTAGTACACTATGCGATCGTGGAGAATAGAATGTGATCGCATAGTGCAACCAAACTACCCCCCTCGATTAAGCCTATGCGATCACAGAAGGACATATGTGATTACATAGAGCAATGTACTTGACACCAGCAACTAGCTTAAAATACCAAATTTTGTTTCTAACCTTTAGCACTCCAATACCTACCCGAAACTCATCCGAGCCCTCAGGGTTAAAAACCAAAAACACACAAGACTCCCAAATCATCCTATGGACTTATGCATGCACTAGAATCACCAAAATATAATCAAAATCAATGAATTAAACCTCAAAACTCATAGAATTGTCTTAAAACTTCATAAGGCTTAAATATTCTAATTTTGGTCTGAGACACGTCATTTCAAGTTCGTTTTACACCAAACTTTACAGATAACCCACATAACATACATTAACCCTATTCCGGGCTCCGAAACCATAATTCGGGCCCGGTACCACAGTTTTCACATTAATATTCATTTTCAAAAAAACCTTAATTATTTTCAGAAAACAATTTTTTAAAAATTTAATTTCTCGGGCTTGGGACCTCGGAATTCGATTCCGGGCATACGCCCGAGTCCCATATTTTCCCATGGACCCTCCGGGACTGTCAAATCACGGGTCCGGGTGTGTTTACCAAAAATGTTGACCAAAGTCAACTTTATTCTATTAATTACCATAAATTCAACAGTTCAACACATTTCTACATAAAAACTTCACAGCTACGCGCTCGGGATGTGCATGCACATCGAGGTGAGATTAAGGGAGACTTTTGGGGCCTCGAAACACAGTTTTTGCTAAATTATACAAGATGACCTTTTGGGCCGTCAGAATCTCCAACTCTAAAACAACAGTTTGTCCTCGAACGGAAATAGAAAGGTACCTGAAACGGGGAAAAGGTGGGGATAACGGCTCCGCATATCGGGATCGGACTCCCAAGTAGCTGCCTCAACAGGCTGACCTATCCACTAAACACGAACCGAAGTATAACTCTTCGATCTCAACTATCGCACCTGCCGATCTAATATGGCTACCGGCTCTCCCTCGTAAGACAAATCTGTGTCCAACTGGACACCACTGAAATCAAATACATGAGATGGGTCCGCAATATACCTCCGGAGCATAGACACGTGAATTACTGGATGCACGACTGACAACATAGGTGGCAAGGCAAGTCTGTAGGCCACCTCTCCTACCTTGTCCAAAATCTCAAATGGACCAATGTACCTAGGGCTCAACTTGCCCTTCTTTCTGAATCTCATCACGCCCTTCATGGGTGACATTCAAAGAAATACCCAGTCGCCTATCCTGAATGCCAAATCTCGAAATCTGCGATCCGCATAACTCTTCTGCCTGGACTGAGCTGAACGAAGTCTATCCTGAATGATCTTCACCTTCTCCAAGGCATCCTGGAGTAACTCAGAACCAAACTATCTAGCCTCTCCCGACTCAAACCATCCGACAAAAGATCGACACCGTCTACCATACAACGCCTCATACGGAGCCATCTGAACGCTCGACTGATAGCTGTTGTTGTAGGCCAAATCAGCTAAAGGAAAGAACTGGTCCCATGAACCTCCAAATTCAATAACACAAGCTCGCAACATATCCTTCAAAATATGAATAGTACGCCCGGATTGTCCGTCCGTTTGAGGATGAAATGCGGTGCTCAAATCAATCTAGGTGCCCAACTCTCGCTGAAATACTCTCCATAAATGGTGGGTAAACTGAGTGCCTCGGTATGATATAATGGATATGGGCACACCATGCAGTCTAACAATCTCTCTCATATAGATCCTTGCCAACTTCTCTGCTGAATACGAAACTGATACTGGAATGAAGTGCGCTGACTTGGTCAGCCTATCCACAACGACCCATACTGCATCAAACATCCTCCGAGTCCGTGGGAGTCCAACTACAAAGTCCATGGTGATACGCTCCCACTTCCACTCGGGAAGATGAATCTGCTGCATCAAACCATCGGGTCTCTAGTGCCCGTACTTAACCTGCTGACAATTCAAGCACCAAGCTACATAAGCTACAATATCCTTCTTAATTCTACGCCACCAATAATGTTGCGGCAAGTCCTGGTACATCTTTGCGGCACCCGGATGAATGGAATATCGGGAACTGTGGGCCTCCTGTAGTATCAACTCACGAATACCATCCACATCAGGTACAGCAATTAGTCCTTGCATCCTCAAAACGCCCTCAACATCAAACATAACCTGCTTGGCATCTCCGTGCCTGACTCTATCTCTAAGAACACATAAATGGCGATCATCATACTGCATGGCCCAAATACGGTCATATAAGGAAAAACGGGCCACGGTATGGGCTAAAACACTGCCAGTCTCAGAAACCTCCAATCTCACAAATCGGTTGGCTAACGCCTGAACATCCAAAGAAAGAGGACGCTCTCCGACTGATAAATTGGCAAGACTACCCATACTAGCTGACTTCTAGCTCAAAGCATCGGCCACCACATTGGCCTTCCCCGGATGATAAAGAATGGAAATATCATAATCCTTCAGCAACTCGAACCATCTCCTCTGCCTCATGTTCAAGTACTTCTGTTTGAACAGATACAGTAAGGTCTTATGATCCATGAACACCTCACATGGCACACCATACAAGTAATGCCTCAAAATCTTCAATGCATGCACAATAGCTGCTAACTCCAAGTCATGAACTGGATAGATCTTCTTATGGACCTTTAAGTGACGAGAAGCATAGGCTATAACCTTGCCATCCTACATCAACACTGCACCAAGCCCAACCCGTGAAGCATCACAATACACGGTATACGATCCTGAACCTGTGGGAAAAACCAACACTGGTGCCGTGGTCAAGGCTGTCTTGAGCTTCTGAAAGCTCGCCTCACTCTCATTAGACAACCTGAATTGGGCACTCTTCTGAGTCAACCTGGTCATCGTGGCTGCAATGGATGAAAAGCGCTTCACAAATCGACGATAATAACCCTATAAGCCCAAGAAACTCCGGAGCTCTGTAGCTGAGGTGGGTCTAGGCCAATATCTGACTGCTGAAATCTTATTGGGATCTACTTGAACACCCTCTCACGATACCACATGGCCTAGAAATGCAACTGAACTCAACCAAAACTCACACTTGGAGAATTTGACATACAACTAACTATCCCTCAGAGTCTGGATGACGACTCTAAGGTGCTGCTCATGCTCCTCTCGGCTGCGAGAGTATATCAATACATCATCAATGAAAACAATCAGAAATGAGTCAAAATAAGGTCTGAACAGTCGGTGCATCAACTCCATGAAAACAGTGAGGGCATTTTTCAACCCAAATGACATAACATAAAACTCATAATGCCCGTAACGAGTGCGAAAAGCCGTCTTAGGAACATCAGACGCGTTGATCCTCAGCTGATGGTAACTAGATCTAAAGTCTATCTTAGAGAACACTGAAGCACCCTGAAGCTGATCAAATAAGTCATCAATCCTCGACAAAGAATACTTGTTCTCGATAGTGACCTTATTCAACTGTCGGTAGTCAATGCATATCCTCATTGAGCCATCTTTCTTCTTCATGAACAACACTGGAGCACCCCAAGGAGAAACACTAGGCTTGATGAAGCCTTTACCCAACGAATCTTGTAACTGCTCCTTCAATTCCTTCAAAATACTGATATCGAGATACAATGTTTGAAGACTTCTTAATTAACCAAAATGGCGTGCCTTATCTAACGCCACCTGCAGCGGGCACCTACCTTGTAAGTTAAGGCTCAATAATCATAGCACGAATTTAGAAAATTACGCACGAATGGTTAATTAGTTTATTTATTTATTTATTAATATTATTATTATTAATCCTATTTTTATACATAAGTATTTAACAAGCATGACTTCCTAGCAGTACTTATAGTAAAAAGAAGCAAAATTTAATTCACAAGGGAGAATTTAAACGCAAGAATTTCCATCACAAGGATCTCATCCTTGTATAACTTCCACCGCGGCTCGAGGTCCGGTCTAAATATACCAAATCATTTTGTCACGCGAGGATCTCGTCCTCGATTCTGAATCACAAGTAATATGCATATTGTGCCACTCGAAACATTCCATTTTCTTCATTTAAATATTTTTCGTTAAGAAAAATTTCAACACGTAATGGTAAACACAGCTATTCCCATAGAATTTCTCAACACATGTATTTACATAAGTAGATTTTTGAGTTACGAAGCTCACCCGAAAGAGGAGCATATTAGAAGAATTTTATTAGATAAGCATAACCGAATTAAGTTCAGAAAATCATCACTTATAATAATTAGAGACTGTTCTTTTAATGAAATCATTTAATGTAACGACCTCATCCATACCATAGAAAATATATCAACAGACTGGGTCTCCACCTCTAGGAATCTAACCTCCAGTTCCGACATTCCGAATCCTAGTTCCCCAGGTGGTTATGTAGTTGAGTTATCGCTGAAACGGTGGCACGTAGCCTGAGTGGTCTGATGAAATATTACTCTCCCAAGTCTAGGGCAATTTATACCACTAGCCGACATAAAGTATCATCCTGCCCTAAGTCTTCCAAACCTGATGGCATATTCTGATACCGTCGAATGACCTAACACAACCGTGACTTCCACACTGAGCAGAATTTTGGAGACTTCAAGTTGTTTGAATAACTCCTCTTTTACTGAGGTATAGGGTTATCAAGGAGGTAGACATGCCGAATTTCCAGCTTTATCTCTTGTAAAAATCCCCGATCTTATACATTCCAAGCCACAACCGATATGACACGCGGCCTCGCAATCTATTCCTTGACCGTGGACTCCCCCCACGTGGCATGAAATCATAGGTCACAATACATGATAATCCACGATGTTAAAATTCACGTCTCATATAAATGAACACCGTTGCTTTACACTTATTCCCATGGTGTGCAATACTTCATGGAAGCGGTCAAGAAAATCATCTGGGTCTTCAAAAGATATACCACTGAAATGGAGTGGAACTTGTTTGGTAACTTTTCCAACCTCAATAAATGGACTAGGGCATCCTGCAACCATGGAGTTGCTATAAATCCTCCCGGAATCTGAACTAGTTCAACATATACTGACCGAGCTAGAACCTCTGCATCTAGATCCATTTGAGACCGTACAATAAGTGTTGATGTTCGAGCTTTAGACTGTGCTCTGCTTCTGTCTCTTCCCTTGATCATAGCTGTCCCTAGGGCTTCCTCTCTTGTTCGGTCATAGACGCTTCTCGTGTTGTCGAGATTAGTGAGAGGACAGGAGTTGACAAGTTCATTCATCAATGATAGAATAAATTCGCACGATGGAGATGAATAAATGTGGGGTTATTCCTAACTTTGCAGCCTCTGGGAATAAAAATAGATGTCTCTGTGCCGATCCTATAGACTCTACCAATTTTGTTCGTGAGTTGTGAGAACTAAGCAACCTAGAGCTCTGATACCAACTTGTCACGGCCCGAAATCCCACCTTCGGGCCGTGATGGCATCTAACATTGAACCCGCTAGACAAGCCAACGTGTACAGTTAAACTAACATGATAACATCAAAATTAAAAGAATAAGCTAAAAAAATTTCACAATTTAACAGCGGAAATAGATAAATTTTCAAAGCTAAGTAAAGACAACATAATACAACGTCGCGGTAATTCCCCCAAACCTGGAGTCACAAACTCACGAACTGTCTATAGGAGTGCTAAATACAAAGTCTGAAAGGAAATACATGACTGTCTCTGAAAACTAGAGGTAAGACAAGACAGAAATGAAGAATTAGGGATAGGAGAGACACGAAGGCCCACGAACGCCAGAGGGTATACCTCGAAGCCTCTGGGGTGGACTAAAGGGGACTCCATCAACGCTGTCCACTAGGTCCGGGTGCGGGATCTGCACAACAATAAGATGTGCAGTGTAGCATCAGTACAACCGACCCCATGTAATGAGTAAGTGCCAAGCCTAACGCCGGGCGAAGTAGTGACGAGGCTAGACTTCGCAGCAAATGTTAAGCTGTCCTATTCTACAACATATATCGCGGAGAAACAAAGCAAGATATAAACAGATACGTAGGGGGATACGAGAGTAGATAATGGGGTAACAAGTGAGATAGAACAGTTAATTAAGCACATAGGAACAAACCAGAAGGAAAATTATCAGAAATATGCTAATGAAACCAATATAACGCCAAAAATATAATTAATGGCATGGCATCACCCTTCGTGCTTTTATTCTCTTCCTCACAATGCAATGTACGATGTAAGATAACATGAATCATGGCACGACATCACCCTTCGTGTTTTTACTCTCTTCCTCGCAATGCAATGTACGATGTAAGATAACATCAATCATGGCACGACATCACCCTTCGTGCTTTTACTCTCGTCCTCATGATGCAATGTATCATGTATGGCAATGTAATCATGGCACGATGTCAACCTTCGTGCTTTTAAATATAATTCATGGCACGGTATCAACCTTCGTACTTTTAAATATAAATCATGGCATGGCATCACCCTTCGTGCTTTTACTCTCTTCCTCACTATGCAATATATGATGTAATCAATGTAAATCATGGCACGACATCACCCTTCGTGCTTTTAGTCTCTTCATCACTACGCAATATATGATGAAATCAATGTAAATCATGGCACGACATCACCCTTCGTGATTTTACTCTCTTCCTCACTATGCAATATATGATGTAATCAATGTAAATCATGGCACGACATCACCCTTCGTGATTTTACTCTCTTCCTCACTATGCAATATATGATGTAATCAATGTAAATGATGGCATGGCATCACCATTCGTGCTTTACACTTTTCCTCATTATGCAATATATGATGTAATCAATGTAAATCATGGCACGACATCACCCGTCGTGCTTTATACTCTTCCTCACCAATGCAATTACAATTATCAAAATGGCAAGGAATGCAGCGTAGTGGAATCCCAAATCATGATCACCCGGCAAGGGGAAAATATCACACATTATCATAACAAATTGACCGGAAAGGTTCTCAACTATAACCAAACGTTTCAAGTATATCCTTTACAGTTGGTCCCTCAATAGGACCATTACATCACAAGTTCATCAACGAGGATTTTTAACAACAGTCAAGTTTCAAGTAGAGATAAATTCATAATACAATGGATATGGGAGTAAGGACAAGAATTTAATCAAAATAGACTCACGGGCATGCTTGACACACAATTCATAGGTACCCGTCACCTCACCTATGCATTGGACATGATAAACACTTAGCACATAGCATACGATACCTATTTCCTCACCAAAGTTAGGAAAGACACTTACCTAGGGTAAAAAAATAGCAATCAAGCCTCTAACACTGCCTTTCCTTTTGGATTCAACTCTGGAACAACAATATCTAGACATAATTAACTTATTAACATCAATAATGACTCATTAATACAATCTCATAGCCTAAATATCCAATTCCTAGCATTCTTCCAAAAATACCAAAATTCGACCCCGGACCCGCTTGGTCCAAACACGAGGCTCGGACCAAAACCCGATCACCCATACCCCCACGAGTTCAAATATGTGATTTGTTTTGAAATCCGACCCCAAATTAAGGTTGAATTACCCAAAATACTATAAACCGTAACTCTACCCAAATCCCCTAATTTCTACTTTGTTTTCATGATTTTAGGCCTAGATTCTAGTGATTGGTTGATGAAAGTGAGAAGAAATGATATTAAGAACACTTACCTATGGAGCTATGGTGATGGAAGTCTTCTAAAATCGCCTCAGGGAAGTGGGAAGGAAGAAGAGTAGTGAAGCATGGAAGAAATCCTGTAATGTTTCTTTTTTGGGTTTTTTAAAATGGCTGGGCTATTTTGTTCTCTACGATCGCAGAAGAAGGGCTGCGATTGCAGAGCTTAAGGACCTACTACTATGAGACCGCAAAAAGAAGGCTGCGACCGCAGAAGACCAGTCCACAGACATGTGCGATCGCGGAGTAAAAGGTGCGACGTAGAGAATGATCACCCAGGTCCAATGGTACACTATGCGATCGCGGAAAATAGAATGTGATCGCATAGTGCAACCAGACTACCCCCCTCGATTAATCCTATGTTATCGCAGAAGGACATATGCGATCGCATAGAGCAATGTAGCTGACACCATCAACCAGCTTAAAACACCAGATTTTTTTCTAACATTTAGCACTCCGTTACCTACCCGAAACTCACCCGAGCCCTCGGGGTTCAAAACAAAAAACACACACGACCCCCCACATCATCCTACGGACTTATTCATGCACTGAAATCACCAAAATATCATCAAAATCAATGAATTAAACCTCAAAACTCATAGAATTTTCTTAAAACTTCATCAGGCTTAAATATTCCAATTTTGATCTGAAACACATCATTTCAAGTCCGTTTTACACAAAACTTTACAGATAACTCACATAACATACATTAACCATGTTCCGGGCTCCGAAACCATAATACGGGCCCGGTAACACGGTTTTCACATTAACATTCATTTTCAAAAAAACCTTAACTATTTTCAGAAAATAATTTTCTTTGAAAATTCATTTCTCGGGCTTGGTACCTCGGAATTCGATTCCGCACATATGCCTGAGTCCCATATTTTCCCACGGACCCTCCGGGATCGTCAAATCACGGGTCTGGATCCATTTACCAAAAATATTGAACAAAGTCAACTTTATTCCATTAATTATCATAAATTCAACTGTTCAACACATTTCAATATAAAAATTTCCCGGCTACGCGCTCGGGCTGTGCATGCACACCGAGGTGACATTAACGGAGGATTTCGGGGCCTCGAAACACAGATTTTGCTAAATTATACAAGATAACCTTTTGGGTCGTCATAAAATGTCTCTGTTTCTCAACAAAATCATACAAAAGTCTAAGTATCAAGAAGATGTAAGTTGGTAAAATACCAACTTATCAAACCCTCAAACTTCAACTATTGTTTGTCCTCAAGAGATTTAACAACTATGACATCCTTCAATAAAATTATGAATTAAGTTGACATACCAAACATTATTTCAAGTCAAAAAGGTTCAAATTAAATACAATCTAGTGACTTCGGTTTGTACCAACAACTAATCCAAAGCATATGAATTGCCAACACATTCTCATAAATTTCATTTCAATTCAAGTGCTCAAACACCACATTAATAAGAGTAGAAACCAAGTCATGACACTAAAGCTTCAAAATTTGCCTCATCATCAGAGAGAATGTTCTTTTGTTCATTCCTACCAATTGGAGATTAGATTAACCCAAAATTTCATGTGACCTCTCCCTTAAGAGAGAATCCCAACTTATAATTTACAATTATACACAAATGGGATATCAAATGAAAATAATTAATTCAATTTCTCACAAAGATATGCAGATGCACATAAATAGTGCCATAGGCTTGTACTCATGTATTTCTCCACTAATATAGACACTTGGTTAAAAATCAAGTAGGACTTACAGCATTGCAATATAGATTTTTGGTTAAGGTAGGGCACAACTTGGATAAGAGTGACTCTGTCACGACCCCAAAACTACCTTGGCCGTGATGGCACCTATCGCGATACTAGGCCAGCCAAATCAGTATTCAAAACATAAAGAACCTTTAATTTATATCATTTCTAAACCAATAATTCATAAAAGTTTAATTTAAGGATTTTCAACAGACTAAGATATGGTGAATAACAGATACAACCCAAAATCCCGGAGTCACTGGTCATGAGCATCTAAAGAAATTATACAAGTCTGACACAGTATCTCTAATACAAGATAAGTCTAGGAGATGCAAGTACTACAGAAGTAAGAAAGAGAGAGCAGGGCTGCGGACGCATGCAACTACCTCGCAACATCTCTGAGAGTCCCTAGGGTAGGTAAACAACTCACTCCGCCCTAGCACCTAGATCTGCATATAAGGTGTAGAGAGTAACTTGGGTACGCCAGCTCATAAGTAATAAATGTAACTAAGGTCTGAGCAGTAAGAAACACATAAGTACACATCATAAAATCACAGTAAGTACAACCATTCATTTCAACAGTATATATATTTGTCAAATCTTAACACTTAAAAGCCGATTTCAGTAAAAATCATTTGAAAATATTCTTCCCACAGTATCAATAGAAATTCGTGAAGTTTAGAGTGAAAGTGATAAATATCATAAATAGCCGCTCGGGAAAAACATGTATCATAAACCGCCCCTTGGGCATAACATCACTCTGAATCTGCCCCTCGGGCATGCCTCACAATCACTCATGCCTCCCAATCATTCGTCACTCGGCACTCGCACTCATTAGACACCTGTGCTCACTGGGGTGTGTACAGACTCTGGAGGAGGGTCCTTTAGCCCAAGAGATATAACAAGCCAAACCATGGCATCAATCACTTCGGCACTCGACCTATCAATAACATGCTGTGGCGTGCAGCCAGATCCTATATTATATCCTCACAAATCAGGCCCTCGGCCTCACTCAGTCATAAATCTCACAAGCCACTCGGGCATTTCATTAAAAATAGGGAACTCAGCCTAAAATATCTTTCATATGCATCAAAGTGGAGTAATGAAACTCAATTAAACAGTATACAGGTAAAATCATGACTGGGTATAACTTTAAAATCAAAAAATAGTGCGGAGATAGTAGCAATAAGCCACCAAGGGTTCTAAAAACTTGGCACGAGGCCAAATACGACATTCAACCCGAAACATAGTAATATTCCTTAAAAAATAAAATATATGGTTTGAAATCAAATACGCAACTTATTAGTTGGTACGGGATGGACCAAGTCACAATCCCCAATGGTGTATGCCACACACTTGTCATCTAGCATGTGCGCCACTCTAAAATTGTGATACAATGCGAAGTCCGGGGTTTCATACCCTCGAAACCAGATTTATAATCATTACTTACCTCAAGCCGGATGATAATCTACTCTGTGATGTCTTTGCCCCTCGACTCGGCCTCTAATAGCCCCGAATCTAGTCAAAATCAGATTCATATAATCAAACTACGCTAAAGGAACAAAGCCCACTCGAAAATAACCAATTCACATCAAAAATCCCGAAATTGGTCAAACCCGACCCCTGGGCCCACATCATCGATCCAATAAAAATCACAAAACTATAATCCTTACACTCTCGCGAGTCCATACATACCAAATACATCAAAATCCGACAACAAACGATCCCTCAAAGTCTCTAAATTCAAGCCCTAATCGCCCAATATTAACCATTTTTCCCATAAATTTCATGTCGAATCAGTCAAATAGCACAATAGAAATGAGTTTTAGGTCCAAGAAACATACCTCCACAAAAATCTATAACTACCCGGCCGGTCGTTCTGTGAGATTTACCCCGTTTCCCCCATTTCTGCATTTGTTATATATTGCTAGCCTTTTTTTTTGTGTTGTGTCAGTTGGTTTGGGTCCAGAGTGATTATGGTAAGAATTGAGGCCTTTAGTCTATTAAAGAAGCCTAATGGTTGAGAAAGTTAACTGAGAGTTGACTTATTGGTAAACGACGTCGGAAAGCAGATTTTATGGGTCGGATATCTTCATTAGGTGATTTGGGACTTAGGAGTGTGTTCAGAATATTTTTGAGATGTCCGGTGTAGAATATGGCTTAAATTGGCGAAAATTAGTTTTTGGCGATTTCCGGGCGGCAGTGTGAAATAGGCTATTGAGGTCGGAATGGAATTCTAGAAGTTGGAGTAGGTTCTAATGTCAATTCGGATGTGTTTGCAAATTTCAGATCAATTGGAGGTGTTTTGGTTGGTTTCGGCGTAGTTGGCGAAATTTGGAAGTTTTAAAGTTCATAGGATTGGATTTGATGCGATTTTGGTGTCGTTGCGTTGCTTTTTGTGTTTCGAAGACTCGACTAAGTTTGAATGATGTTATGGGATATGTTGGTATGTTTTTTGAGGTCCCGAGGGCCTCGGGGGTGTTTCGGGTGGTTAACGGACCAACTTTTGGCTTGAAATCTGGGCATATTTTTGCTGGTGTAAGTTTTTGGTTTCCTTCTACGCGATCGCGGGAGGAAGTTTGCGATCGCGTGGACCTAGCTGGGGATGGAAGAATTTTTTTTTTACATGATCGCGTGGTGGAGGCCTCGATCGTGTGGTGTTGTTTGCGTTCGCGTAGAGTTAAAGGGGCGTGTGAGTGGGCGGAGCCGTTGTTCTTCGCGATCGCGTAGAGTGTTCTGCGATCGCGTGAGTTTATGTCTTGATGAATCGCGATCGCATGTGGATGTCTGCGATCGCGTAGGGTAATTTGATGGGCAGCAGATTCGGTCTTGGCGATCGCGTGGGAGCTTCCGCGGTCGCAATGAAGAAAAGGCCTGGGCAGCCAGATTTAAGTTCTATTTCGGGGGTTCTTGGCCATAACTTATTTTTCCATTTGAGAGCTCGGGAGAAGGACATTTTGGACGAGCTTTTCAGTAGGGTTCTTGTGGTAAGTATTCTTCAACCATCTTTGGTTCAATTTCATGAATTTGTCTTGATTTTCACCATGCAATTTAAGGACTTAAACCCAAAATTTGGGAAGAAGGGTGCATGAGAATTGAAATTTCTTTTGAGGTTTTAAGTAGGCAATTGTGATCCGATTGTGATGATTTTGGTATCAGTAGAATCGTAGGAGGAAGAGGTTTCCAGTGATTTAATAATTTTCAGATTCTGATACGTGGTTCCGTGGCTCGGGTTTAACCGAATTTCGAGATTTTTGTGTAATTTGATAGTTTTTCGATTGGGTTGCGTTCTTTGGTTGTATATTGATGATGTTAAACTGGTTTTGGCTAGATTCGGAGAAATCGGGAGCCAACTTGAGGGGCAAGAGCATTGTGGACTAGTGTTGTGGCCCGGTAGAGGTAAGTAATGGTTATAAATATTGTCCTGAGGGTATGAAACCCTGGACTACATAATTTCTCACTGATTTTTAGAAAGGCGCACATGTCGGATGACGAGTATGTGACGCGTACTGATTTTTGGATTTGTCTAGGTCCTCTCTACGGCAACAAATGAGTTGCATATTTACTCAAAACCTTATGTTAAATTATGCTCTAAATATTTGTGAAATATTTGGTCTATAAGCCGTGTTTGGGGCCTCGTGCCTATCTCCTTTAGACCCTTTGAGGGATTTTTACTATTGTTTTCCTCACTATTTGTTGATAATTTTACTCAGCATTATTGTGCATACTGTTTTTCGAAACTCAGCTTGATTTACACTACACGAGCATAAAAATGATATTTTGGGTCGAGTACCATGTTTTACTGATTCGCCCGAGGGGCCTTATGAGTGGTTCCACCGAGTGTGGCGGAGGGCCAAGAGTGATGGTGATGTGGTGAGTAATATTACCGATTAGGATGAAGGATCCCCTCCGGAGTCTGTACACACCCCCAGTGAGCGCACCAAGTGGCGAGTGACGAGTAATTAGGAGGCATGAGTGACTGTGAGAAGCTGAGCGATTGTGAGGTGCTGAGTCGTTATGAGGCATGCCCGAGGGGCTTTTTATGAAACATGTTTTTGCCCAAGGGTCTACTTATGATTTTTACTGCATTCATTTTCATACCAAATCCTTTGTTTTAAAGTTGTTAAGAATGTGCATTCTTTAAAGGACTTTTTTTAAAGTTGATTTTAAGGCATGATGATTTCGTATATCTATGTTATACTATTGGAAAGTAAGGCACTGTATATTGTGACTTGATGGCATTGATTTTATGTGTTTCCTTGCTACTAAGACTTGATTTATTTTCATTACTACTGAATTGGCGTTCTCACATTACTCCCTACACCTCTGTGTGCAGATTCAGGAGCAGATATCGAGCATTAGTTTTTATTTCGCAGCGGAGCCGGATTTGTGGATATAGAGGTAGCTTTTCAACATTCGCAGCATCTCTGTTTTTCCTTCTTGTTGTATTTATCTTTGATTCTAAGGTTTTGTATTATAATAGTTTATTTTGGCTTATTTTTCTATATGCTCATGACATGTTGGCTCCGAGTTTTTGGGATGGTAGTATTGTATCATAGTGTCTTATTGTATTAAGAAATTTTCTGTATATTTTTATGAAATTCTTGAAACTTGAACGGGATTTTCAAAAGAAATTGCGAACATTCGGTGGTCGGCAAGCCTAGTTTCACGATAGGCGCCATCACGGCCGGTTAGGATCTGAGGTCGCGACAGTTTGGTATCAGAGCGCTAGGTTACATAGGACTCACTGGTCACGAGCAGGTTTAGTAGAGTATTGCGGATCGGTACGGACACGTCTGTACTTATCTTCTAGAGGCTGCGAAACCCTTAAGAAAAATCTCACATTAAAAAAAAAAAATTCTTGTCGTGCGAATACATTGTATTCAGCCAAGAGCGTAACTCTTGAATTCCTTCCATGTATTCGAGCATGCCCGAGAGCGATTGATATCAGCTGTGCATCGACGGCTTGTGGATTCCATGGATGAGATGTGATTTTTTCATGTTGGTAATGGGCCAGTCTATAGGACTTGAGGCCGGATTAATTCTGTGGCTCGATTGCTGAGAATTTTTGTTGTGTGGGCACATGTAATTCGGGACTTGTATGTCTGTTTGTGTTCATATTGAGGAGAATTGGTGACTAAGATTCCTGTATGGTGGGTGTCAATTGATGGTTAGATGTGTTCAGACTGTGAAATGTGTCGAAAGGGTTGGCTGGAAATGTGGTAAGATTTATTGAGTGTTTGATTTCGGTCTCGATTTGGTACATGGCCTTGAGTTGTGAGTATGTTGGAAGACCTCTCATGTTGTGTAGTTGTGGAGGGAAGCGGTTTTCTCTGTTGGGTTATGAGTTCCTGGTGATGTGTTTGAGTTGATCATTTGCCCTAGTAACATTCATGTATTTGATTGACGGTGTATTCGAGCCGTATTAGCACTCCTTGTTATTGTATTCATTGATGGCGTCCTGGCTTTTTTGCGTAGCCGAGAGTAGCATACTAGTACATGAGGATGGAATTATAAGGATTCAGGGAGAAAAGGCTCTATGCCAAATCTCCGAGTATGAATTTTGGCTCGGTTCAGTAGCATTCTTGGGACACGTGGTGTCCAGTGAGGGTATCCGTGTGGTCAGTCATGTGTGGGTAGAGCTTCCAGAAGCTCGATATTTCTGTGACCGCCGCCCCAATGTTAGTCCTTCCATCGGCTTCAGGTTTTTATCGCATAATGTGGTGCCTCGAGGGTAGGCGTTGGTTCTGTTAAGAAGCAGGAAGGTGTAGTGATTGCGTGATAGTTCTGGTCTTCAGAAGTGTATGGAGAGATAGCAATTGAGGGTACTTGAGCAGGGGTATCTCTTGCGGGTTATCCCAGGGCGTGTGGTCCCTATGTAGTTCTGTATTAAGTTCTCTTCTACAAGTAAAAGATATATGTTCTAATTTGAGCTTAGGTCGCTTGTGGAAGTTGGCGTGACTATTGCGATGGTGGATGCGAGATTGGCAATTAATTTGAGTGTTAGACAGTGTGGGTCATATAAGCTTATGGAGGATTTAGTTGAATCCCACCACAACATGGTGGAAGTAATAATGTGTGGGCATAGTCTTGTTTGTCTTGATCCTTGGCTTTGGGCCAAGTGGGGGAGTTCGTTATTGATAAGTTGATTCCATGATTATGTGTGGTGTTGGTTTCAGTTCGAGGTATAGTGGTAAATCAATTATGACCCGCAGCTATGGGGTCTGGGAATGTCATGAGTAATGGAAATTTCTTCGATACAAGTTGTGATGTACTATATTGGGTAATTGGGTTCTATTAAATGATTTAGTGGAAACTGTAAAAGGTGTAGTGTGTGCAGTGTATGAATTTGCTTGTGGCTTCAAGTTAGTGGATTACTTTCCTAGTATGTCAGTGTGCAAACGGGTCAGGTCGATTCTCTCTAATTGGCCGGTGTGATTGAGATTTATGTTAGAGGATGTAAAGACTTGTGGTATTTTACATCATCACGGGCTCTGCATATCGATACAAGTAAGGTGAAGGTAATGGCTTTAGATTCGCAGGGAGTCCCTTCAAGGAAAGTAATTTGAATGTTGTACTTTTGGGGATATTTGAGAGAGTATTCGGCGGCTTATGAGCCTTAGACAATATGGTTTTATGCTTGGGTCGCGTGTGGTGAGTCTGGGTTGCAAATTTGTGGTATTATGGCAGGTAGAAGTATCAATTTGAACGTAAGTTAGAATAAACTTGGGTAAATATGGAAACATGGTAGTAGGTCGGGTCGGCATGGTAAGGGATACGTTAGTTCTTTTGGTGTTCATAAGGTGACGAGTTTTTCGGGTGTTTCTTAGCAATGCTCTTGGATTTTTGGTGGGCCGCGTAGTTGGTTGAGTTAGAAGAATTCCGTCGTGATGGGTTGGTGTTGTGCAAATGGGATTTCAGATAGTTCCTGGTGGTTTCTACTGCGGTTAAGGGTGCATATTTTCTTATGGTGTGTAGTGAATTTGTTTCTAAAGAGGATCAACTGGAAGTTCTTGTCTAGTTGGGTACGTAGTTGCTTGTGGATCAAAAGGGACCATGGAGTTCCTATATTTTTCCTAGGTTGGAATGGCGTGTGCGGTATGTTGGGTGGAGTTGAGATTTGCATATGTGAGGTCACGGTTTGGTTCCGGAAGGAAGGTCATAAATTCTTCGGCAGCATGGGCAATTTCAGATGACTAGGTAGATGATATCACCAATTGGTGCGACTTAATGAGGGTATATATTTCAAAAAGAGCAATGTGTTAGAGTTAAGGGTACTTCATTGGTACCGTGGCGCCCTATTGTTGGATCGACTGTTGATATTCAAGATTGCTTGGTAAACGGAAGAATGATATGGGGTAGCCCTCGTGAAAAGAGTGAGTATTTGGGATGTGTTATCTATTCGAGCGGTGGAGTTGTGATCAGATATGGTAATCCGTACATTTCATGGGCTTCGAGACTAAGGGTTCTCATAAATAGGTTATGTTGTGGAAGTGAATTGTGAAGATGCGAGCTGAGCTAGTCGGATGTTAGTATGTACCATGATTCTGTCATTCTGAACTTTTTCGGTAAGTTATCTATCTGTTGTGGGTGATCAGAGTTAATTTAGGGTCACTGGTAGGCTAATATGGGCGTGTGTTCTGCACCGGGTCAGAATTGTTTGCTCCGAATTTCTACTATTGTGGAATGTACCATTCGATTGTGATTGAGTTTATTCATGTTCTAGAGTGATCTATGAGTTATCCTTCGGTGTTCTGAGGAATGGTGATTATTTGTTATATGCACATATGGTGCGGTTCTAATTGGGATTTATAGCTAGATTTGAGTAAGGTAAGTAATTTGGGTGTTGCGGGATTGAGGCGTGTTGGGTATATACCTTCTGTTTCGGGTGGCATGGTATCGTCCGGTTTTCCCCGTGGTTATGGCAATGCACTTTGAGTACTTGATAGCGAATTTAGAATGGTCATTGATTTTGGGCAAGGTGTCTTGAAATATTTCAAGTGGACCAGCGGTTGGATGAGATCGCGCAGTGTAGAGGAGTTATGTAGGGGTATGACCTTTGGTATTAGATTCATGTGTTTTGATTTTTACGGTGTGTGCCAGGCTGTTAGCATGATATGGTAATAATAATTGTTAATGGCATGATGGTCCTCTCGTGTGGATCTTTTATATAAGTTGATTTCATTGGGATGTTGCTCTTAGGTGCACAAGTTGCACAGGTTTTGGATTCGAATTGTAACGATGTGTCGAATGGTTAGTGTCATGTTATCAGAGTGGTTGCGATGGATGAGAGGAGGTCATTGGACCTAGAATGAATATTTTCAGAATTTTCTACAGCATAGTTAGAAGGATAAATATCTAGAGCCGACTTCGAAATCTGCTATAATTCTTGTTTGGGAAGGGGGAGCTTCATGTCTGACTTATCAGATGAATGGTTGTTAGTTCTACGTGCTTCTTTCATCATCTGCAGTATATGGAAGTGTTAGAGCAAGGCATTTCTTGATAAGAGGTTATGTACCGGTACTGGGTTGTTCTAAGCAGTTATTGTGACTAAGAGTTACCGCTATGAGTGTTTGAGTCGCGTGGTGTATTATGTGATTTCATCTGGGATACGTATATGGATTGATTCAGCATGTTCAGACTTGTTCAGTTCATAGTTATGGGAATTTTGATCTTGTATATCATTTCAGAAGTGGGAATTTATCCCTAAGGTTTATGGGCCCGGATTTGGATTTCGAAATTTCAACGGTATTGTGCTATTAGACCTATATGAGATAGGGTGACGTGGGATCACCCCCGGGTATGTGCATCGTAAGATACGTAACAGTTTGATGGTGTTGGAGAACAACTCTTGGCACGTTCGAGGACGAACATTTGTTTAAGAAGGGGAGCATGTAACGAATCGGCTTGTCATTCCGTGAGATTTACCCCGTTTCCCCCATTTCTGCATTTGTTATATATTTCTAGCCTATTTTTTTTGGTGTTGGGTCAGTTGGTTTGGGTCCGGAGTGATTATGGTGAGAACTGAGGCATTTAGTCACTTAAAGAAGCCTAATAGTTGAGAAAGTCAACTGAGAGTTCACTTATTGGTAAACAACCTCGGAATGCGGATTTTATGGCTCCGATAGCTTCATTAGGTTATTTGGGACTTAGGAGTGTGTTGAAAATATTTGTGAGATGTACGGTGTAGAATTTGGCTTGAATTGGCAAAAGATAGTTTTTGGCGATTTTCGGACGGCAGTGGGAAATAGGCTATCGAGGTCGGAATCGAATTCCAGAAGTTGGAGCAAGTTTGTAATGTTAATTTTGGATGTGTCTATAAAATTTCAAATCGATCGGCGGTGTTTTGATTGGTTTCGGCGTAGTTGGCGAAATTTGGAAGTTTCAAAGTTCATAGGCTAGAATTTGATGCGATTTTTATGTTGTTGCATTGTTTTTGGTGTTTTGAAGGCTCGACTAAGTTTGAATGATGTTATGGGATATGTTGGTATGTTTGGTTGAGGTCCCGAGGGCCTCGAGGGTGTTTCGGGTGGTTAACGGACCAACTTTTGGCTTGAAATCTGGGTAGATTTTTGCTGGTGTATGTTTCTGGTTTCCTTCTACGCGATCGCGGGAGGATGTTTGCAATCGCGTAGACCTAGCTGGGGATGGCAGGATTTTTGTTATACGCGATCGCGTGGTGGAGGCCGCGATCGCGTGTATGAGGTGGTTGGTCAGTGCGATCGTGTGGTGTTGTTTGTGTTCGCGTAGAGTTAAAGGGGCACGTGAGTGGGCTGAGCCATTTGAGACCCTAGAGTGGTCTGCGATCGCGTGGGAGCTTCCGCGATCGCAGTGAAGAAAAGGCCTGGGCAGTCAGATTTAAGTTCTATTTCGGGGGTTCTTGGCCATAACTTGTTTTTCCATTTGAGAGCTCGGGAGAAGGACATTTGAGATGAGTTTTTTAGTAGGGTTCTTATGGTAAGTATTCTTCAACCATCTTTGGTTAAATTTCATGAATTTGTCTTGATTTTCACCATGCCATATAAGGAATTAAACCCAAAATTAGGGAAGAAGGGTGCATGAGAATTGAAATTTCTTTTGAGGTTTTCGGTAGGCAATTGTGATTAGATTGTGATGATTTTGGTATGAGTAGAATCGTGGGAGGAAGAGGTTTCTAGTGATGTAAAATTTTTAAGATTCTGAGACGTGGGCCTGGGGCTCGGGTTTGGCCGAATTTTGAGATTTTTGTGTAATTTGATAGTTTTCGATTGGTTGCGTTCCTTGGTTATATATCGATGATGTTAAACTGGTTTTGGATAGATTTGGAGCAATGGAGAGCCAATTTGAGGGGCAAGGGCATTGCGGACTAGTGTTGTGGCCCGGTAGAGGTAAGTAATGGTTATAAATCTTGTCCTAAGAGTTGGAACCCCGGACTACATATTTTCTCACTGAGTTTTAGAAAGGCGCACATGTCGGCTGACTAGTATGTGGCGCGTACGGATTTTCAGACTAGACTAGGTCCTCTCCGCGGCAACTAATGAGTTGCATATTTACTCAAAACCTTATGTTAAATTATGCTCTAAAGATTTACTGCTGTTTTCCTCACTATTTGTTGATAATTTTACTCAGCATCATTGTGCATACTGTTTTTCGAAACTCAGCCTGATTTAGTCTACATGATAATAAAAATGATTTTTGGGTCGAGTACCCTGTTTTACTGATTCTCCCAAGGGGGCCTTTTAAGTGGTTCCACCGAGCGTGGCCGAGGGCCAAGAGTGATGGTGAGGTGCTGACTGATATTAGTGCTTGGGCTGAAGGAGCCCCTCCGGAGTCTGTACACACCCCTAGTGAGCGCACCGAGTGCCGAGTGATGAGTGATTTAGAGGCATGAGTGACTATGAGGTGCTGAGTGATTGCGAGGTGCTAAGTGGTTGCGAGGCATGCCCGAGGGGCTTGTTATGAAACATGTTTCTGTCCGAGGGGCTACTTATGATTTTTACTACATTCATTTGCATACCAAATCCTTTGTTTTAAAGTTGTTAAAAATGTGCATTCTTTAAAGGACTCTTTCTGAAGTTGATTTTAAGGCATGATGGTTTCGTATATCTATGTTATACTATTGGAAAGTAAGGTTGTGTATATTGTAACTTGATGGCATTGATTTTATGTGTTTCCTTGCTACTTAGACTTGAATTATTTTCATTACTACTGAGTTGGCGTACTCACATTACTCCCTGCACCTCCATGTGTAGATTCAGGAGCAGATATCGAGCATTAGTCTTTATTCCGCAGCGGAACCGGATTTGTGAGATATAGACGTAATATTACTGTTTTCCCTTATTGTTGTATTTAGCTTTGATTCGATGGTTTTGTATTATAATAGTTTATTTTGGCTTATTTCTCTAGATGCTTATGACATGTTGGCTCCGGGTTTTGGGGATGGCAGTATTGTGTTATATTGGCCTATTGTATTAAGAAATTTTCTGTATATATTTATGAAATGCTTGAAACTTGAATGGTATTTTCAAAAGAAATTGTGAACATGCGGTTGTCGGTTAGCCTAGTTTCACGATAGGCGCCATCACGGCCGGTTAGGATTTGGGGTCGTGACAAAATCCCTTGAAATCCCTCTTCAATTTACTCCCACAAGCTCCAACCCGTATGAAAAATTTATGAACAAAGCCTAGAATTCACGAAGGCAATTATATGTACTTTCTGCCAACAAAACCGCACCTGCGGAACTTCCCTCGCACACGCGGACGTACACCTGTTGTCCCAGGTGCGCACCTGCGGTCCTCACTTAAAGGTCCAAATTCCGCATCCGCACTCAAACAACTGCACCTGCGGGCTCGCATGTGTGGCTAAACTTCCGCATCTGCGGTGCCTCCCCGGCCGACCTATTTCTAAACCTGCAATGACTGAAACGCACCTGCGGTCACCCTTCCACATCTGCGGAACACTAGACAGAATACACCAACAACCTTTTCTTGCTTACAAACTTTCAATGGCCATCCAAAATCATCCCGAGCCCCTCGGGGCCCCAACAAAAAATACCAACACCTCATATAACATCACCTGAACTAAGCCGAACCTTCGGAACACCCGAAATAACATCAAACACCAAATTATCCATTAATGAAGCCTAAGGATGTCTAAACTTTCAAAAATTCGCCAACGATGCCGAAACTACCCAAACCACGTCCGTATGACCTGCAATTCACACACACCACAAACGACACTACGAACCTATTCCAGCTTCCGGAATTCCATTCCGACCACGATAGCTAATTTTCCACTGCCGACCCGAATTTGTCAAAAATCCAATTTCGCCAATTCAAGCCTAATTCTACCACGGGCCTCCGAAAAACATTCCGAACACACTCCTAAGTCCCAAATCACCTAACGAAGCTATCCGAACCATAAAAATCAAATTCTGAGATCATTTACCAATAGGTCAACTTCCAATTGACTTTTCCAACTAAATCACCAACTTAAGAGACTGTGCGTCTCATTTCTCTCCACAATCACTCCGAACCCGCACCAATCAACCCGACGAAACATAAACGAGCTGAACCATAAAAGAATGAAGAAGAAATTGAGAAAACAAGGCTAAACTCTCGGAACGACCGGCTTGGTTGTTACATCCTCCCTCACTTAAACACACGTTCGCCCCGGAACGTGCCAAGAGTTGTTCCCAAAGCCATCAAATCTTCGAATAACCTTACCATGCACATAGTCGGGGGTGAACTCATTTCACCCTGTCCCGCAACACATCTGAAATGTCTTCATCCAACCTACTCCACAAACCTTAGAATCCAATTTCCACATCCGAACTTTTCTAAAAGATCAGAATCACGCATCCACACACTGTATAAGTCTGAACAAGCCGTATCAAACCATATCCATAACTCAGGACGAAATTCCATGATATCCCACATAACTCAAACACCCATAGGGGTTATTTCTAATCACAGTAGTTGCTTAAGCAACCCAATGCTGGAAATCACCCTATTATCAAACAGAGACCCGTTCTAACACCTTCATATACTGCCAATGATGAAATAAACACGCAGAAACCCACAACCATTTGTCGGATCAACAAGTGATGAACTCCCTCTCTTTGACAGGAAATATAGCAAAATTTCTAAGCCCATTAGCGTCAACATCCTCCCAAATATGCCGCAACAAGATCCAATAACACCTATTCTAGGTTCGATGACTTCATCTCATCCAACACAACCACTCTAGTGACATAACACATCAATACAATCTAAATCCATATCCCGTGCGACCTGCACACCAATAAGAAACACTACAAATGTACTCAAATCATGGAAAAATGACTCAAATGAGAGAGTTGTACCGCAAGCTCACCAGTACCACCACAATAGAATGCTGAGAACCCATCACACATCGTAGAACCATAACACACGAACATAACCCGAAGCATCATATCTCTGCATAACTTTGTTGTAATGCGCGACCCTATCCAAACACTGGTCCACATGAGATACCTCAAGTCACCATGCTCAAAATATGCGCAATTCGACATCAAGTACTCGAAGTGCATTGCCATAACCACGGGGAATCAGACGATACCAAGCCACACGAACCCGAAAGAACCTAACCAATACATCTAAATCCTACAATACCTAATTACTTACCTTACTCAAATACCTCTGTAAAGCCGAAATAGATCCGCACCATATGTGCGTATAACCAATAATCACAACTCCTCGCAACACCAAAAAGGTACTCATAGATCACTCCAGAACACGAATAAACTCAATGACAATCGGATGGCACATCCCTCAACAATAGCAATTCGGAGCCAACAATTCCGACCCGGTGCAGAACACACACACATACTGGGCCTACCAAAAAACCCTAAATCAACTCTGATCATACACAATAGACAAATGACGCTCCGAAGGTCCATAATGACTGAAGCACAACACACTAACCCCTGGCTAACCTTGGCTACGTCTATACAGCCCTTAATTATTAAATCATCTCCTCATTCGAGTTCATAGACTCAAAACTCTCCAAGCACACAAATCACCATATCCGATCTCAACTCCATCGCCTAAATGCCTAATACTTCCCCAATACACGATCATACCATGAGGGATACCCCTAAAATTTGTATATGTTACAAGGCAAAATTTGAATACCCGTAGCCGACCAACAAGGAGAGTACCGCCACACCAATGAAGTATCCATAAATCAAAACACAGTGCCTCACTGAAACTTATACCTTCATCGAGCCATATCTAAAAGTAACGACATCTATCTGATCATCTGAGAATGTCCGCTCTACCTAAGAATTTAGAACCTCCCTTTTAAATCGCATCGTGACCTAGCACCCGCAATCTCAATACTACACCACACATCGCACCCATTATGACACCATATGAATGATACAACAAACCTCAAACCCACTATGAGTCGCAAGCAACTACAAACTCAATTAGCTAAGAACTTTCCATTTGATTTCATTCTGGAGAAAATTACAATATGCCACATGCCCCACACATCGGTAGAAAATATACATCTCAAACTACGGTAGAGACCATCTAGAACTCTCAAAAATCCATTTGCACTTAACAAAACCGTCAGGACTGAATCCCTCTAACTAAACCAAGCTACGCATGTCACCAAAACCCAAGAGCATTGCCACACCCACGAATCATATGTAGAAACTTACCACACCATAAGCACCCAAAGGACAGATCTTACCCATTACCATGCCGATCCAATCTACTACCAAGCTATCCTATTTCTCCGAGTCCCTTCTGAATTACCTTCCTATTGATTCTTTCTCCTTGCCATAGTACCAAAATCCTAAACGATAAATCACCACACGAGACCCTAGCACAGAACCACATCGCCCTAAGGCCCATGAACCGCTGAATATCTCTCAAGCACCCCAAAGTACCACATCTCAATTACTTATTCTAAAGAGACTTTCAATGAATTCGAAATGTCCTTCCCTTTCATGATACCAGAATGTAAAATCCACAATGATATATAACCCCGAATCCATAAGAACTATTCTTGACATTCACCCACTCTGCGTAATTCTCAATTAAACCGACCAAGCATATCGAACGACATGTACCCCATTAACACACCAACACCCAAGGGAGTAACCCACACCCCTAGGTAACCAAGAAAATTCCTACTTTACGCACACTATCTCCTTTACAAATAACAAATCAATCTTGCAATAAAACCCATATCCCCATAGAGTATAACATAACTTGTATCCAGAAATTTCCATTACTTGAGTCATTCTCAAACACCACCTCTACAGGTCATAACTTATCCACCAGTATACCCCAAACTGAAACCAATACAACACATAATCGGGCAACCAACAAATTATTAGCAGACTCCCCCACTTGACTCAAAGCCATAGACCAAAACAAACAATAACTCAAAATGCCCATACGCTATCACCGCCACAATACCGCAATCAGATTCAACGTAAGCCTTTGTAAGCCACAAATCTCGTATTCATCATTGTAATAGTCATGCCAATTTCCCCAGGCGATGTAAACTCAAATTGTAACATATATCATTTACTGGAAAAAGAGAACTTTTTGCAAAACAACATAAGGAGCACACAACCTCATGACACCCCACCGGAGGTAACGCCGCCTACTTAACCTCAAATTGATATCTCTCTATAGACTTCCAAAATCGTGTCCCTTATGTTGTCACTTGTCCTCCTACATTAAAACACAACCCATGCCTTCCTTGAAGCATAACAATACGCGGTATAAGAACCTAAAGCTGATGGTAGAACTAACACTAAAGCTGTGGTCAAAGCAATCTTGAGCTCTTAAAGCTCTCCCCATACTCGTCTGACCGTCTGAATACCCTCACTGGACACCACGTAATGCTACTCAACTGAGCCAAAATTCACACTTGGAGGACGTTGCATAAAGTTTCTCCTCCCTCAATCTCTGTAATACAATATTCAAACACTGAGCATGCTCCTCCTAGCTACGTGAGTACACCAGGATGTCACCAATGAATATAATAATGAAGAGGCCAAAATACGGTTGGAATACACTGTTAATCAGATACATGAACGCTGTTGGGGCATTGGTCAGCCCAAAAGACATCACTAGGAGCTCATAACACAACAAGAAGATCCAGTTCACTCCGCTACTAAACTGCATGAGAGGTCCTTCAATACACTCACAACTCAAGGCCATATGCCAACTTAAGATAGAAGTCAAACACTCTATAGTTCATGCTACGTCTCCAGCCAATTCTTTTTATCATAATAAAACAATCGGAACACATCTCACCATCAAATCACACTCACCACATAGTCATACAGACACAAAATCCCACCAATAGGGACACAACGGGCATATAAGTCCCAAAAATGCATGTGCTCCCACAATCGAAATCACAGCACTCAAGCCACAGGCATAAACCCGGCCTCAAGTCCTCCAGACTAGCCCATTATTAACTTACTAAAGTTAATCTTGCAACTCATACATGGGAATCACAAGCCTTCGATGAACAGCTGATACCGAGCGCTCACGTGCGCATTCGAATACATGAAAGGAATTCAAAAAGCTACACTTTTGGCTGAATAAATGGATTCGCACGATAAGAATTCAAGAATGTGAGATTTTCCCTAAGGGTTCTGCAGTCTCTCGAAGATAAGTACAAACGTCTCTGTACCGATCCACAAGACTCTACTAAACCTGCTCATGACTGGCGAGTCCTATGCAACCTAGAGCCCTGATAGTAACTTGTCATGACTCAAAAATTACCCAGGCCGTGCTGGCGCATATCACGATACTAGGCCAGCCAAATCAATATTCATAAAATAAAGAACCTTTCATTTATATCATTTCTAACTCGATAATTAATAAAAGTTTCATTTAATAATAGATACAACCCAAAATCCCAGAGTCACTAGTCATGAGCATCTAAAGAAATTATACAAGTATGACACAGTATCTCTAATACAAGATAAGTCTAGGAGATGCAAGTACTACAGAAGTAAGAAGGATAAAGCAAGTTTGCGGACACGTGAAACTACCTCATAACATCTCCAAGAGTCCTTGGGACAGGTAAACAGCTCACTCTGCCCTAGCACCTGGATCTGCAAAGAAGGTGCACAGAGTAATGTGAGTACACCAACTTAGTAAGTAATAAATGTAACTAAGGTTTGAGCAGTAAGAAACACATAAGTACATGTCATAAATTCACAGTAAGTACAACCTTTCATTTCAACAGTATATATATTTGTCAAATCTTCATGCTTAAAAGCCTATTTCAGTAAAAATCATTTGAAAGTATTTTTCCAACAGTTTCAACAGAAATTCTGGAAGTCCAGAGTGAAAGTTCCCCTCGGGCATAACATCACTTATAAGCAGCCCCTCGGGCATACCTCACACTCACTCATGCCTCCCAATCACTCGTCACTCGGCAACCGGCACTCGGCACTCACACTGAGTAGTTACCTACGCTCACTGGGGGGTGTGTACTGACTCTGAAGGGGGATCCTTCAACCTAAGTGCTATAACAAGCAAAATCATGGCATCAATCACTCTGGCACTCGACTTATCAATAACATGATGCGGAGTGTAGCGCGATCCCATATCATATCCTCACAAATTAGGCCCTCGGCGTCACTCAATCATAAATCTCACAAGCCACCTGGGCATTTCAGTAAAAACAGGGAACTCGTCCCAAAACATCTTTCATATTCATCAAAATGGAATAATGAAACTCAAGTAAACAGTAAATAGGTAAAATCATGACGGAGTATAACTTTCAAATCAAAATTATGAGGAGATAGTAGTAAAAGCCCCCAATGGGTCCAAACACTTGGCACGAGGCCAAATATGACATTCAGCCCGAAACATAATAATATTTCTTAAAACATAAAATATCATATGATTTGAAATCAAGTACGCAACTTATTAGTTGCAATGGGACGGACCAAGTCACAATCCCCCAACGGTGTACGCCACACACTTGTCATCTAGCATGTGTGCCACTCCAAAATAGTTATATAATGAGAAGTCCGGGGTTTCATACCCTCAGGACCAGATATACAATCATTACGTACCTCAAGCCGGATGAAAATCTATTCCGTGATGCCTTTGCCCCTCGACTCGGCCTCCAATAGCCCTGAATCTAGTCAAAATCAGATTCATATCATCAAAATACACTAAAGGAGTAAAGCCCACTCGAAAAAAACCAATTTACATAAAAAATCTCGAAATTGGCCAAACCTGACCCCCGGGCCCATGTCTCAGATTTCGATAAAAATGCCAAAACGAGAATCCTTGCACTCTCACGAGTCCATACATACCAAATATATCAATATCCGACAACAAACGATCCCTTAAATCCTCGAATCAAAGTCTTTAAATTCAAGCCCTAATCCCCCAATTTTAACCATTATTTTCCCATAAATTTCATCTTTAGTCAGTCAAATAGCACCATAGAAATGAGTTTTAGGTTCAAGAAACTTACCACCACAGAAATCCCTTGAAATCCCTCTTCAATTTTCTCCCACAAGCTCCAACCCATATGAAAAATTGATGAACAAAGGGTATAATTCACGAAGGCAAGTATTTATACAGTGAAACCGCACCTGCGGACCTTCCCTCGCACCTGCAGGTGCTCACCTGCGGTCCTCACTTAAAGGTCCAGATTCCGCATCTACGCTCAAACCACCGCACATGCGGGCTCGTAGGTGCCGCTAAATTTCCGCATCTGCGATGCCTCCTCAGCTGACCCATTTTTGCACCTGCGATGACCAAATCGCAGCTGCGGTCACCCTTCCGCATCCGTGGAACACCATAACAGAATACACCAATAGCCTTTTCTTACTTACAAACTCTCCAACGGCCATCAGAAATCATCCCGAGCCCCTCGGGGCCCCAACAAGAAAATACCACACCTCATATAACATCACCTGAACTAAGTCGAACCCTTGGAACACCCGAAACAACATCAAAACACCAAATTAATCCATAATTCAAGCCTAAGGATTTCTAAACTTTCGAAAATTCGCCAATGATGACGAAACCACCCAAACTACATCCGAATGACCTGAAATTTTTCACACATATCACTAACGAGACTACGAACCTATTCCAACTTCCGAAATTCCATTCCATCCCCGATAGCTAATTTTCCACTGCCTACCGGAATTTGTCAAAAATATAATTTCTCCAATTCAAGCCTAATTCTACCACGGGCCTCCAAAAAATATTTTGAACATGCTCCTATGTCCTGAATAACCTAATGAAGCTATCCGAACCATAAAAACCTAATTCCTAGATCATTTACCTATTTGTCAACTTCCGGTTGACTTTTCAATCTAAATCACCAACTTAAGAGACTATGCGTCTTATTTTTCTCCACAATCACTCTGAACCCACGCCAATCAATCCAACGCAACATAAACTAGATGAACCATACAAGAATGAAGCAGAAATGGGGAAAACAAGGCTAAACACTCGGAATGACTGGCCAGGTCGTTACAGACTCAAAACATCACTAAGCACTACAATTTGCAACAATTAAAGCACACTTATTTCAAAAACTTTTCCATCCTTTCTTTGCTTTTCATTCCACACCTAATCTTCCCTTTATTCACAACTCCTTCTGTTTCCTTCATTTTATTCTTTTTTACTCTTTTTTTTTAAATATCAAGGAAGATTCCTCTAATTTTTTATATTTTTTTTACCTTTCACCTTTTAAGCAACTTCCATATCACAACTTTTTCAACCTTCACCCCCAAACATAGGATTTTAGTCTATGTTTACACTTTCAAAGTACTTAGAGAGGTATAACGCCAAAAGAAAGATCAAGAAATAACGAAGGTGTCACGACCCATTTTCCCCTCCGTGGGGTATCGTGATTGCACCTAGTCTTAAGGACTGGGTAAGCCTAACATTTACTTAATAACAACAATAATAAAGGAAATCTAATAGTCTTGATATAGAAATCTTTACAGAATATAAAATTTCCCAAAATCGGTAGCACAAGTCATAAGTTCCACAAAGTCGCTACAACTTCTAAATACAACTGTTTGGGAATGAGTGAAGACAGTGTGAATATAAATTAAGAAGGTGACTCCGAATCCTGCGAACGCAGTAGTGATATGCACAGCTACTAACGATCAATACCTAGATCTACACAAAAATATGGTGAAGTGTAGTATGAGCACACCACAGCGGTGCCCAATAAGTATCAAGACTAACCTTGGTGAAGTAGTGATGAGGACTAGTCAAGACACCCACTGGTCTAATAAACTGAACAAGCATAAGTATAGGAATGACAGAACATGACATCTATCTAATGACTACACGATATGGCTAACAACATAGCAACTACAATAAGGAAGGAAAAACATCAAGTAATAGCAGAACACCGTAATAAGACACAGAAGGGTGGATGGGAACACAACCCAAATCCTAAAATCAAAACATCGCAAGGGCAAGTAATAACTCAGCACTGCAATAGTTTCCACATCTGACCTTAGCCAACAATCCCAATTAATTAGTCAAATCCTTCAACTGTAACTTTCACCCATAAGTTTTTATATTGAAATATTTAGAATAAAAAAATCCTTTCCATTAGGAAATTATTTTGAAATATATTCCCTTCGAATATAAACTTATGAAATAAATATCCTTCAAACATGGTTCTTCAAATATAATTACTTTTCAAATATAAACTCTCCAAATAAATGTCTTTCGAGCATAGTTCTTCCAAGATAAATGCTTTTCAAATAAATGTCTTTCAAACATAGTTTCTTTAAGATAAATACTTTTCAAATACAAATTTCAAGTACATATCCTTCGAGTATAGTTTCTTCAAGATAAATACTCTTCAAATAAATATTCTTCAAACATAGTTTCCTCAAGATAAATAGTTTTCAAATATAACTTTGCAAGTACATATCCTTCGAGTATAGCTCACCCTGTGACGCCTAAGCATAGAAGATTAATGGCTCCAAACACAGATATATCAACAGGGAAATCTACCAGGACGGGATCCCGTCCTGTAGTCTCGAATTTATTATGCAGTACAGGGGGATCTCCCGGAATACGTCCATAGTCCCAAAATAAATATGCAGTGCTGGGGGATCTCCCATAATACATCCGTAGTCCCAAAATAAATATGCAGTACAGGGGGATCTCCCGGAATACGTCGGTAGTCCTAAAATAAATATGCAGTACAAGGGGATCTCCCGAAATACGTCTGTATTCCAAATAAAAATATGCAGTACAAGGGGATCTCTCGGAATATGTCTGTAGTCCCAAAATAAATATGTAATACAGGGGGATCTCCCGGAATACGTCCGTAGTCCCAAAGGAAATATGCATCGCAGACGACACAAAGTACAAAGGAAATATGCATTACAGTAATACAAAGTACAACGAGTAAAAAAATTCAGGAACTTTAAATCACAAAGAAAACGGTAGAATTCATTCACGATGAATGACCACCGTATAAAAATGCTAGGCGTAAAGAGAACAACTTAACAAGAGTAAAGCAAAGAATGTAGCAATGATTTCTCAATATTCAAATCAACAATAAGAAGCCAACACAAGTCAAATAGTCCCAAATAAAGGCGAGTCATCTAAGGTAGAGGTTATCTAAAATCCTTTTTAGGTTGGAAAATTCTGAAAGATTTCAACAGTTCAATTAAGGGTAAGCAGCAAAAGATAATTGTAACTCCAACTAAGGCTAAACAGTTATAGGATGAGATAATAGTGCTTTCAATTAGAGATAAGCAGTTTATGAGAAATATAGCATGCCGATAGAAGGGTTAAATCTTCAGTTATGTCAAATAACCTTCAATTAGACAGTAATAGGGAATCCTAAAGCAATTCTCTTTAATTGAAGAATGTAGAACTAAAACTAGCAAGTAGGAACCCAACATATCAAGAACAACTTCATACACGGTAAATATAAGGACCTAAGAACCCTAAAGGCCAACTTCCCACAAATAAGTCCGAGCACACACTCGTCACATCACGTAAACTGACTACAATCAGCATAGAAGACTTAAATCCTAAGGGGTTGTTCCCCCACACAAGGTTAGGCAAGATACTTACCTCAAAGATGACGACCCGGTACTCTAAAATGAACTTCTCGGGTGAAAGGACCTCCCAATGGCTCAAATCAAACAAAAATAATTTCAATGCACAAATAAAATTCATAAGAAACTATTCCGGATCATAAAGTGTAAATCTTTAACAAAAACATAAAGTCGACCAAAAATTTGACCCTCGGGCCCGCATCTCAGAACTTGACAAATTTTAAAAAATCCGAACACACATCCCAATATGAGTTCAACCGTACAAAAATTACCAAATTCCGATACCGTTTCGTCCCTCCAATCATGAATTTTCATTTTAGAATGTTTCTTCAAAAACCAACACTTTCCCCAACCAAAAACACAAATTTGATGATATAAATGAAGGCAAAATAATGGATACATTAAACACTAGGTGAAGAAAACTTACCCAATCGATTAGCTTGAAAACCCCCAAAAATCGCTCCCAAATCCGGAATTCAAAGCTCAAAATATGAAGAAAAATAGAGGACCCTCGACTTATATGAATCTGCCAGGACTTTCGCACGTGCGACAAACATAGCCACATCTGTGCAACTGCAGGTGCACACGGCCAACCGCACCTGCGCTCCACTCCACTTCTGCGCCAAATAATCTTCTCCTGGGGAGCTGCACATGCGCTCCAATTCTCCGCAGCTGTGGAGACTACCCAGACCAACTCCTCCCGCACCTGCGCCTCCTCCATCGCACTTGCAGCAAGTGCGATTACACTAGAACTCAGCCTCTCCAAAACCATGTAAATCATCCACAACTCATCCGAAGTACACCTGTGGACCTCGAGACCGTGCCCAAGCATACCAACAAGTTCTATGACCTAATATGGACCCGTTCGAGGTCTCAAATCATATCAAACCACGATAGAACTACGAATCGCACCATGAATTGAGCTTATGAAATTTTGAATCCTCCATCTTCTAAAACTCGTGCCGAAACCTATCAATTCAACCTGATATAATGCCAAGTTTTTGCAGACAAGTCCCAAATGACATCACGAAGCTGCTCCAACTCTCGGAATCACATTCTGACCCCGAAATCATAAACGTTAATTGTGGGTCAAACTTCTCCATTTTCAAAACTTCAAATTCTTTTCCAACTTTCGCTGAATTGCCTCAAATTACTCTACGGGCCTCCAAATCCAAATGTAGACGCGCGCCTAGGTCAAAAATCACCCTACATAGTTGTTGACATTAGCCAAAACTTATTCCGGAGCCATTTACACAAAAAGTCAAATTCCGATCAAATTTCACCGCTTAAGCTTCCAAAACAAGAATCCTCTTCCATTTCGACTTAGAATCATCCGGTAGCTGAATCCAACTGTGCACGCAGGTCTATATACATAATGTGAAGCTGCTCAAAGACTTATGCTACTGAACGGAGCTTAAATTCTCAAAATGATCGACCGGGCCGTTATAGATGGGTTAAAGCTTGTATCATTGTTTCCAAAGAAAAAGTCTAAAAGCTCAAAAGGGGATGACTAGGAAAAATATGCAAGGGTAGGAAATCTAAGAAAAAATAACAGTCCAAGGAAGGCCTAAAATCATTTTTCAAACAAAGTTAGTCGCCCTTAAAAAATATTCCGGGCAAGTTCTAGACTACAAAAAATACAAAAGAACTCACAGTAAATTTCACCACAAACGTAACATGAAAACTCTAGTGACATATAAATCCAAAATCCAATTAAAACCAGTGAACCCAAAGAAAATCACATATAGCCTAAAGACTACTTAATGAATCAAACTGCCAAAAAATTGAACCTAAAAGTGACAACAAGGATTATCACTTAATTAATTTTTCATTTTAAAGATAAAGACTTCATATGACAAAGTTTAAATCATGTTGGTACCACACAAGCCACACGTTGATTTATGGACAGAAAGATCACACCCAATAACCAATTTATTCACTACTAGGTACTAAAATAACTAAATTTTTTACCTAAAACTGGACAAGACTAATCCCTTAAGGAAGTTGTCACGCCATCAATCATAGGGAAAAGTCACTCGGTTCGACACAAATTATTTCCTTGGAAAAGAACCACGACATAAAGGAAAACCAAGGAGTTTAATTAATACCACTACACGTATATTATTGTTAATTTAGTAAAAGTTTGTTTTGACTCATTATTCGCATTAATGAAATGAAGAAAATGTTGGCATCAATTTTCTCCAAGTCTATGTGTCTCTTAGGTCTACCTCAGGCACAATGAGGTCCCTAAATTAGGACATGAATTATTGCATGACGTTTGTGAAACATGTCTAAAAATTGCGAACACTCTTTCATTTCACCTTACTAACTTTATTTCCTTTTGCTTTTTCATTCTTTTGTTATGATTCTCATTCCCTAATATTGGTTCGTACATACACGCATCAACAACATACCACACCAGATCCAGAGGTCCTCCACCTCCTCCTCCACCAAGCGACCCTGAAGGCAAAGGAAAAGGGAAAATGGATGATATAAGTGGTATCCGGAAAGACAATGTTCCTATGGCAGAAAACGTTGAAACTTCAGATGGTCGAGGTACTCCGGGACGGAATGAGTTGGTCTTATGTTTGGAGAAGAAAATCCTGGAACTACCGGGCGAACTTGAGCAGGTCCGAAATTTGGGAAACCTCTCCCTTACTCTCAATGTTCCCGAGATAGACCAGCAAAATCCGACTACCTAGAACCAAACACCACTACAAAACACACAAAAGTAGAACCTACCACCAAATCATCTTGGACCACATCAATATCATGCACCTCCCCAAAACCATAACCCGCCATCGGTATCGACCCCTCAACAACACCATCCACATCATACTTAATACCCAAAAACCACTACTTATCACACTCCCCAAAAGGAACCACAACCTACTCCCGATCCCCAAAACTCGATCAATGACCACCTATATTCCCATCTTCCAGGGGTCCATCAAAGCAATATGATATATGTGGAAACCTTACCCCACACCCTATAGCAAACCCTATACATACTGTAATCGACTGAGAAGGACATGCACATTAATAACATAGCGGAGGAACTCAAGAATCTCACTCATAGAGTTCAGAGTGTTGAAGGTGGTAAAGGCATTGAAGGTTTAAATTATGAGGACCTATATATTCAGCCGGATGTAGAACTGCCGGAGGGTTACAAACCTCCCAAATTCTAAATGTTCGTTGGTACTGGTGACCCGGGTAAATAGTTTAAGAAAAAAACAATATAAGTTCTACAGTAAAGAGAGAGACCTCGACTCAACACAATATATATCACAAAGTGGAATCTCCCGGGATACCGTCCCGTAGTTCCAAATAATTATGCAGTACATGGGGATCTCCCGAAAAACGTCCATAGTTCCAAAATAAATATGCAGTACAAGGGGATCTCCCGGAATACGTCCATAGTCCCAATTTAAATATGCAGTACATGCGGATCTCCTGGAGTACGTCCGTAGTCCCAATTTAAATATGTTTTACAGGGGGATCTCCCAGAATACATTCGTAATCCCAATTTAAATATGTAGTACAGGGGGATCTCCCAAAATACGTCCTTAGTCCCAATTTAAATATGCTATGCAGGATGAATGACAAGTATAACATCGAAATCACACGATTTATAAAAGTCACAGATAAGGCATATAAGGCCTTAACAAAGCATGGCGCACAGAAAATCAAGTAGCCAATTAGCATGTAAGCATGCTTTCCTAATCTAAACTAAACAATATATCATATGAGAGCAAGTTCATGGAAGAGACAACAATTTATGTTTTAGTAAGGAAGAAAAATGAGATTTTTGAAACAACGGCTCGTGTACGTACTCATCACCTCACGTACACGATGCCCACACAACATTTAACATCAAATATCTTAAGGGGGAAGTCCCCAACAAAACGTTAGGCAAGCCACTTACATCGACTGCTCAAATCAACCCAGAATCACGTTCTTGCCACGAGTACCCAACTCCGAATGTCCTGAATCTATTTAAATAAGTTTCATAATGTGAATATCAATACAAGAAACTAGTTTAACAAATAAATTTGAAACCTAAGCGCGAACTTAGGGAAATTCCCCAAAAAGTCTCCCGGGACCACAACTCAAAATCGGGTGAAAGTCACAAATTACAAACAGCCATTCACTCACGAGTACACAAAATCAAAAATCATTACAATCCGACGTCGAAATCTCATTAAAAACTCGGATTCTCAACTGGGGGACCTTTCTCTCATTTTCAAACATTTCCCATCATTTCTCCCTAATTAGATTGAAGAATGCACTATAGATTGATGAAATACAAGGGAAATATGATTTGAAATCTTTACCTGTTGATCGCCTCTTCAAAATCCTCACAGAATCGCCAAATCCTGAGCTCCAATTGATTTTAGAAATTATGAAGTCCAAACCCTCGACTTTCCTATTTCTGCTAAGTGATTTCCGCTTCTGCGGCCAATTGGACCGCACCTGCGGAATATGCATCGCAGGTGCGAAAACTCACTAATTGGGATGGGGCCGCACCTCCGGTACCTGGGCTGCATATGCGGTCCCGCACCTGTGGACCCAACCAGCCTTGGGAAAATCCGCACCTCACAACCCCCTATCGCACCTGCGTGTCCGTATTTGCGGCTTCCCTTCCGTAGGTGCGAGACATCAGAACCAGCAACTTTAGCTATAGGCTTAAGTAAAAAATCTTCCCGTTTGAGCATCTAAAACCCACCTGAGGCCCCCGACACCTCAGGATAAACCACCAACGAGCCCTAATACCTCATTCGAACTTAGTCGAGCCTTCAAACCATATCACATAACGTGAAAATCACAAATTATACATGGATTCAAGCCTAAAAGCTTAGAAACTTTCCCAAAATCCACAACGATGTCGAAACACGTCAAAACTAGTCTGAATGACCTGAAATTTGACACACAGGTCACAAATGACACTACGGACCAACAACCACTTTCAGAATCCCATTCCGAGCTCGATATCAAAATTTCATCTATCGGCCAAAATTCTAACTTTCGCCAATTCAAGCCTAACTCTATACAGACCTTGAAACCACATTCTGGACATGCTCATAACTCCAAAATCACTCAACGGAGCTAACGAGGTCGACAAAATTCCATTCTGGACCTGTATTCACACAGTTCCACCCACGGTCCGATTTCTATAGCTTAAACTCAAAATTAGGGACTAAGTGTCACAAAACTCGTCAAATTTCATAGTTAATCACTTCGAAAAGTCCCCAAAGCAGAAACAAACGTAGGGAAGGCAGTTATTAGGGGTTCGGGGATCTAACTCTCAAAATGACCTGCCGGGTCATTACATTCTCCCCCTCTTAATTCAATCGTTCGTTCTCAAACGAGTATAAGACATACTTTAAGCTTTGAAAAGATGAGGGTGCTGGCTGTGCATATCCTGTTTGGTCTCCCAAGTTGCCTCCTAGACCGACGACCTGTAACGACCCGACTAATCATTTTGCATCATCAGACCCCGTTCCCCTAAATGAAACTTCCCATAGCGGTTTCTTATGATTTATGACTTACGTGTACTGGTCGTCCGGGATTCAGAGGTGTTTAGAGTGCTGCAGGAAAAATTGGTTCCTCAAGGTTGGCCTTTAAGGCCAAGTTTGACTTCGGTCAACATTTTGGGTAAACGACCTCAGAATCGAGTTTCGTCGGTTCCGGTAGCTTCGTGTGATGATTTTGGACATGCGCATATGCTCGGAGTGGGTTTCTGATGACCCGATAGAGTTTCGGCGCCTAATATTGAAATAAGAAGTCCCTTAAGTTCCCATTGTGGTTTTGGATGTGTTTTAATGTTATCGAGGTACGAATGGAATTCTGAAACCAGGAATAGTTTCATCATGTCATTTATGACTTGCCTGTAAAATTTGGTGTCCTTCCGAGTAGTATAGCTATGTTCGGTGCGTTGATCGCGAAGTCTAGAAAACTTAAAGTTCCTAAGTTTTTCTCATGGGGTTTTGAGGTGTGACTTTTAGTTTTAGCGTTGTTTTGGTTGTTCCGAAGACTCGAGCGAGTCCGTATTATGATTTGTGACTTGTTAGTACATTTGGACGAGGGTTCGGGTGGGCCTAAGGGCCTCCCGGGCACCCAACGGGGCTAAAACAAGCTAAAATAGCTGCTGGCGCACCTGTTCTTGTGTGACCGCAGGTGCAGTTGCCAAGTCACCGGTGCGGGACCGCTCCTATAGTCCCACGCATCGCAGGTGCGACCCTCAGTGGTCTGGCCAATTCTTGCAGGTGCGGACAAAGTTCTGCAGGAGCGGAGACGCATGTGCGGTCTCCACTCTGCAGATGCGGGCCCATGCTCCCTAGTCCATTTCCGTAGGTGCGGGCCTTTGCTCGCATGTACGGTCTGCGAGCCGCAGGTGCAAAAACACTGTGCAGACAATGTGTTTTTATACACAGGTTTAATTAATTTTTTTCTCATCTTCTTCTTCCTTGGGGAGATTTCCACCATTTTAGAGAGGCAAACGACTTGGTTGTTGAAGGTAAGTAAATTCTACTCTAATATTAGCCTCATGCATGAGTTCCTTGTTACGTTTAATCACATAATTAGTGAAAGATCAAGAATTGGGTAGTAACCTAGGACTTCGATAATTTCAGAGTTTACCCGTGAATTTTCTATGAAATCAAGTAAAAATCGTATATTAATGGTCCTTAAGCTCTGGGTGAGTGTTTCCTTCGAGAATTATTTGCATCCGAGCATGCGGGCCCGGGGTTGGATTTTAAATTTCTTCAAGAATGGTGAATTTAGCGAAGTAATATGAAAATTCCATGCTTTGAATATAGATTAATGTATTTGTATTACTTTTGGCTAGTTTCGAGTCCTAGGGTGTAGAGTTCGGAGTTTCGGGAGCGTTCTCGGTCCGAGGAGTAATTCGATGCAAGGTGAGTCTCCTTTCAACNGTACGTACAATGTGACGAGAGTCCGTACGTAGCGACCATTACTATTATGTACGGGTAGTTAGGCCCACATCATGCCTTGTGTTTTACTTGATATGAACTATATGCATGATGAATTAACATTACGTGTTGCTTATGTCCACGAAGTTATGAAATTTGGGAAAACCTTGTAAGAAATTGTTCATGGAAAGGTATTCTCTTTTAAAAAGGAATAATGTATGTGCATGTGACCACTTCGCAATTTTCATTCCGCGAGCGGAATGTGATTTTCCCCACTCTTATGGGAACGAGCCGTACACCACAACTGATTGAGAGATGCACTTTTGGTACGGGCCGTTCGATCCTCGGCAGTGCATAAAGGGATTGAGAGATGCACTTTTGGGACAGGCCGTTCGATCCTTGGCAGTGCATAGAGAGTTTGAGAGACGCACATTTGGTACGAGCCGTTCAATCCTCGGCAGTGCGTAGAGAGGTTGAGAGATGCACTTTTGGTAGGGGCTGCTCGATCCTCGGCAGTGCATAGATGTGAGTACTTTGTGGGGTGGTGCACTTTTGGTACGGGCCGTTTGATCCTCGGCAGTGCACGGGCATGACTATCTTATGACTCCGGCCGGTTGTCCTTACCATGCAGGCGTATGATTTATTTGTTACTAAATTTCATGAATATTGATGTGGCGGATATTTGGGAGAAAGTGAAGTGGTAATTTTTTTATTTATTCCAGTATTCTTCCTGGATTTCAGTATCTTACATATATACTTGTTGCTTCACTGTCCTTACATGCCTACTGTTTCCATTACATTCTGTTAAATTATATTGTTGGACCTTAGTGAGTGTCATGTCGACGTCTCGTCACTACCCCTTCGAGGTTAGGCGGGATATTCACTGGGTACATATATATTTATGTACTTATGCTGCACTTCTGTACTTAATTGTACAGGTTCTGGGGATGGTGTTTCTGGTTATCCGACCGGAGCTTGACGTATATTCTGGACCTGACACCATGGTGAGCTGCCTCCCTTGGCGATTCTCAGTATTGCTATGGAGTTATCTTCTGTTTACGTTTGTCTACTCCTTCCAGACAATAGTACAGTTTGTATCATCTTTTGAATATTCTACTAGTTCACCTATTGACTTGTGACACTATTTCCTGGCATGCACATAGTAGACTCTTTATTTTGGGACTGTATATATTGGATCACGATCATTTTGGCTGTATTAACTTAAATTGGTTAATGTTTCCTCTTTTATTTAAATGATCTAAGCTTAAAACATTGGTAATATGTGGGGTTAGTATGTTAAATTAAGGAAAATCTCATTAGTAAACAACTGCTGGCTTGCCTCACTCCGGTGTTGGGCGCCTTCACGACCTGTGTTGAATTTTGGGTCGTGACATGACCCCTCCACCGAACCTTTACTGATGCAATATTCTTCGACCTAAGTTTTCTGATCTGCCTATCCAAAATGGCTATTGGCTCCTCAACATAAGATAGATCCTTGCCCAATTGGACTGAATTGAAGTCCAATACATGAGCCGGATCATCGTGATACTTCCGGAGCATAGACACGTGGAATACCGAATGAACTCTTACTAGGCTAGGAGGAAAGGCAACCTCATAGGCTACGTCCCCAACACGCCGCAATATCTCAAAAGCGCCAATGACTCTCATACTTAGCTTACCTTCTTCCCGAACCTCGTGACGCCCTTCATAGGCGAAAATCACAGCAAAACTCAATCACCATTCATAAATGCCAAATCGCGAACCTTCCGGTCCACATAACTCTTCTTCCAGGACTGAGCTGTGCGAAGTCTCTTCTGAATCACCTTCACCTTGTCTGGCATCCTGGAACATATATGTACCCAACAATCGGACCTTGCCCGGATCGAACCATCCCACTGGAGACCAGCACCGTCTACCATACAAAGCCTCACACGGTGTCATCTGAATGCTGGACTGGTAACTGCTGTTGTAGGACAACTCTGCGAGTGGCAAGCATTGGTCCCATGACCCTCCATAATCCATCACAGAGGCACGAAGAATATCCTCAAGAATCTGAATCGTGCGCTCGGACTACCCATCCGTCTGAGGGTGAAATTTTGTGCTCATTTCCACCCTGATGCCCAACTCCTCATGTACGGCTCCCCAGAACCGTGATGTGAATTGTGTAACTCTGTCCGAAATGATAGATACTGGGATACCGTGAAGGCGGACGATCTCTCTTATATAAATCTCAGCTAATCTCTCTGATATAAATCTCAGCCAATCTCTCTGAAGAATAAGTGGTCGGCATCAGAATGAAAGAGCTGACTTGGTCAGCTGATCCAAGATCACCCAAATAATATCGAACTTCCTCAAAATCCGTGGAAGTCAAACTACAGAGTCCATGGTGATCCGCTCCCACTTCCACTCTGGAAGCTCAATCTGCTGAAGTAATCCTCATGGTCTCTGATGTTCATATTTAACTTGCTGACAGTTGAGACACTTGGCCACAAATTCCACAATGTCCTTCTTCATCCTTCTCCACAAATAGTAATGTCTCAGGTCGTGGTACATCTTCACGGCACCTTGATGGATGGAGTACCATGAGCTATGGGCCTTCTCCAGAATCAAATCCCAAATCCCATTTGGGCACACAGATCCGCCCATGCATCCTCGTCATGCCATTATCATATGTAGACACATCTTTGGCATCGCCTCGCCGGACCCTGTCTTGAAGAACCAGAAGGTGGGGGTCATCATACTGGCGCTCTCTGATGCAGTCATAAAGGGAAGATCGAGCAACCACAAAAGCTAACATCCGTCTAGGATCTGAAATATCCAACCTTACGAACTGGCTAGGTAAATTATGAACATCAAAGGCTAGAGGCCTCTCAGCCACTGGAAGATATGCCAAGCTCCGCTAACTCTCCGCCCGGCGACTCACGTCATCGACCACTACATTGGCCTTCCCCGGGTGGTATAATATTGTGATATCATAGTCTTTAAGCAGCTCCAACGTGCTGCAAACTCCAATGATCAGTGAAAATCTCACAGGGAACATCGTACAAATAATGACGCCAGATCTTCAGGGCATGAACAATAGCTGCTAAGAGGTCATAAACTGGATAATTCTTCTCATTCACGTTCAACTGCCTGGACACGTAGGCAACTACCCTACCGTCCTACATCAATACTGCTCCAAGGACAATCCTCGAGGCATCACAATAGATAGTGTAGGACCTCGAACCCATAGGCAACACTAATATTGGGGTCGTAGTCAAAGCTGTCTTGAGCTTCTAAAAGACCTCCTCAAACTCCTCGGTCTACCTGAACGGATCACCCTTCTGGGTCAGTCTTGTCATAGACGCTGCAATAGATGAAAATCCCTCTATAAAGCGACGGTAGTACCTTGCTAACCTAAGGAAACTGCAGATCTCCGTATCTGATGACGATCTATGCCAACTCTGCACCTCCTCCACCTTCTTTGGATCCACCTTGATTTTATCACAAGAAACTATGTGGCCCAAGAATGCCACTGAATCAAGCCAGAACTCACACTTGGTGAATTTTGCATACAATCTCTTCTCCCTCAAAGTACGAAGCATGGTCCTCAAGTCTTGCTCATGATCTTCCCGTGATCGGGAATACACCAGGATGTCGTTAATAAACACAATGATGGAAGAATAAAGATAACGCCGGAACAAACTATGCATCAAATGCATAAAAGCTGTTGGGGCATTGGTCAGCCCAAATGACATGACCAGAAACTCATAGTGACCATAATTGGTCCTGAAGGCAGTCTTCCGGATGTCCGGCTCCCGAATGTTCAGCTGATGATAGCCAGATCGCAAGTCCATCTTGGAGAATACTCTGGAACCTTGTAACTGGTCGAAGAAATCATCAATGTAAGGCAAAGGATACATGTTCTTCACTGTAACTTTGTTCAGCTGCCGATAATCAAAACATATACGCATAAAGCCATCTTTTTTCTTCACAAATAGCACTGGAGCACCCTCTAGGTGATACACTGGGCCTGATGAAACCCCTATCAAGCAACTCTTGTAACTGCTCCTTCAACTCCCTCAACTCAGGAGGAGCCATATAGTACGGAGGAATAGAAATGGGCTGAGTGCCCGACAACAAATCAACGCCAAAATTAATATCTCTGTCGAGCGGCATACCCAGAACATCAGTTGGGAATACATCAGGAAAGTCCCTCACTACTAGAACTTACTCAACTGGAGGGGTATCAACACCGACATCTCTCACATAGGACAAATACACATCACACTCCTTCTCAACCATCCGCTGAGCCTTACGAAATGGAATGACCCATGCGGGGAGTATACTATAAGGTACTTCTCCAGTCTACCTCGGCAAACCTGACATAGCCAGTGTCACAGTCTTACCGTGACAATTAAGAATAGAAAAATGGGGCGACAACCAGTCCATTCCCATGATAACATCAAAATCTACAATGCTGAGTAGTAACCAATCAGCCCTGGTCTCAAAAGAACTAAGAGTAATCAAACACGACCAATATACGCGGTCCATAACTAGAGAGTCTCCCACAGAAGTAGATACATAAACATGGGAACTCAAAGAATCCCAAAATGTCCCCAAATTTCGAGCAAAATAAGAGGACATATATGAGTACGTAGAGCCTGGGTCAAATAATACCTATGCATCCCTATGAAGGTCAAGGACAATACATGTAATGACTGAATCTAAAGTAACGGCCTCAGAACAGGCCGGAAGGGCATAGTATCTGGCCTGGCCTCCCCATCTAGGGAGACCTCTACCTCCCCGACCTCCACCTCGAGCTGGCTGAGGAGGTGGAGTGGCAGCTTGGGTTGGAACAATAGCCGGAGGACTCGGCGGAGCACGTGGAGGCTGATAAGACTGTAGAGGTTCACCCAACCTGGCCTTGGGGCAATCTCTAATCATGTGACGAGTGTCACAACACTCAAAACAACCCCTCGGAGGACGCTACGGTTGAGACTAAATAAGAGCTGGCCTACTGGGCTGGCCGGTTATAGTACCTCGAACTGGAGGCATACTGGATACAAGCGGTGCATAATAGGACTCCTGAGGTCTAGGAGGGGCTTGAATACCGCTGGCTGCTGGAAGAGCTGAATGAACAAGTCGACCCACAAAGCCCCTACCATAGCGTGCTGCTGCTGCACAAGATCTTGAAAATGGCCGGCCTCTTGAGACCTCTTGGTCTCTCTCTCCTCTCGGTCCCGGGCAAACATGCCCTCTACTCTCCTGGCAATACTCAGTGCCTTTTGATAAGTTATATCCATCTCCAACTCTCTAGCCATACTGGTCTGAATACTAGGGTAAAGTCCCTCCATTAAGCGACGAACCCTCTCTCTAACTGTGGCAACCAAGGCTGCTGCATGCTGAGCGAGCTCACTGAAACGGACTGTATACTTCGACACAGTCATAGAACCCTGATGCAAGTGCTCGAAATCCATGCACCAAGTATCCCCGAGGCTCTGAGGGACATACTCTCGCAGAAACATCTCTGAAAATTGAGTCCAAGTGAGTGAGGCTGCCTAGTCCGGACTAGTCAGCTCATAGGCACTCCACCAATGATATGCCGCTCCTCTCAGCTGGAAAACGGTGAAAGAAACCCCACTGGTCTCCACAATGCCCATAGTGTAGAGAATACGATGACACTCCTAAAGAAAACCCAGATCATCCTCTGAAGCTAGTCCGATGAAAGTAGGTGGGTGGTACTTCCTGTACCTCTCAAGTCTGAGCTGCTCTACCTCAGAAGCAGCTACCATGGCCTCTCTGCTCAGGAGTGCAGGCTGCGGGTGTCTGTGCACCTCCCCTGGCCTGAGATGTAGCGGGAGCTATTGGATGTCATCCAGTCTGGGCTAGAGTGCTGAACATGCTCATGAACTGAGCCAAAGTATCCTATAAGGCTGGAGCAGCAATAGGGACCTCCTGTCCCGGATCTCCAGCTGGAGATGCTGTAGGCTACTCTGTCGCTGCTCTCACCGGTGCTCGGGCTGCATCGCGTGCTCGTCTTCTACCCCTATCCCTACCTCTGGCGGCTCTAGCTGGGCACGGGGGTGCCTAGTCGTCGGTCCGTCCTGTATGGGTCCTCACCATATGTTAGAAATAATAGAATAAAGTTTTATAACATTTTTTATGTCAATAACTCGCACGACAAGGAAATCAAAGAAATATGATTCTTTTTAACAGTTACATAGTCTCCCGAAGATAGATACGAACGTCTCCGTACCGATCCACGAGACCCTAATAAACAGGCTTGTAACTTGTGAATCCTATGAACCTAGACGCTCTGATACCAACTTGTCACGATCCGATTTACCCTTCGAAGGTGTCGTGACAGCACCTAGTCTCTATGACTGGGTTAGCCAACTATAAAGGGGGGAAATTAATTTGAAACAAAGGCAATAAAGGGGTAAGGGCAATGGCATAAATAATGTGCTGGCCGCTCGGCTTATACAAAAATATAACTTTCCAAACATGGAATGTCACAGATAGTCACAAGCTTCTAACACTACTATAGCTCTAAAAAAAACTAGAAAGTACATAAGAAGGAGACTCGGAGGATTCTGCGGAGGCGGTAGAAATATCTTGAAGTCTCCTAGAATCAGCAGCAACGACTAACCACGAGGCTGATTCCTCGTACCTCGATCAGCACACGAAAAACATGTGCAGGAAAGGGCATGAGTACACCACATTTGGTACCTAGTAAGAGCCAATCCTAACCCCAGTCAAGTAGTGACGAGGTTAGGTTAAGGCTCTACTGGATTTCTATGTAAATCAATTTAAAATAGTACAAAGATAGGTAATGTATACAGTAAACAATTTAAGAAAAAAACAATATAAGTTATACAGTAAAGAGAGACACCGCGGCTCAACACAATATATATCACAAACTGGAATCTCCCGGGATACAGTCCCGTAGTTCCAAATGATTATGCAGTACAGGGGGATCTCCCGGATTACTTCCGTATTCCCAAAACAAATATGTAGTACATAGGGATCTCCCTGAATACGTCCGTAGTCCCAATTTAAATATGCAGTACATGGGTATCTCCCGGAATACGTCCGTAGTCCCAATTTAAATATGCAGTACATGGGGATCTCCCAGAATACATCCGTAGTCCCAATTTAAATATGCAGTACAGGGGGATATCCCGGAAAACATCGGTAGTCCTAATTTTAATATGCTATGCAGGATGCATGAAAATTATAAAATCGAAATCACACGGTTTATACAAGTCACAGATAAGGCATATAAGGGCTTAAGTAAGCATGGCGCACAGAAAATCAAGTAGACAATTAAGCACGTAAGCATGCTTTCCTAATCTAAATTAAATAACATCATATGAGAGCAAGTTCATAGAAGAGAAAAGAATTTATGTTTTAGTAAGGAAGAAAAATTAGATTTTTTAAACAACAGCCCGTGTATGTACTCGTCACCTCACGTACACGGCGCCCACACAACATTTAACATCAAATATCCTAAGGGGGAAATCCCCAACATAAAGTTAGGCAAGACACATACCTTGACTGCTCAAATCAACTTGAATTCACGTTCTTTCCACGAGTACCAAACTCCGAATGGCCCGAATCTTTTCAAATAAGTTCCATAATATGAATATCATTACAAGAAACTAGTTCAACAAATAAATTTGAAGCCTAAGCGCAAAATTAGGGAAATTCCCCAAAAAGTCTCCCGGGCCCACCAATGGGAATCAGGTGGATGTCAAAAATTAAAACCACCCATTCACTCACGAGTACACTCAACCAAAAATCATCACAATCTGACGTCGAAATCTCACTAAAAACTCGGATTCTCAATTGGGGGACCTTTATCTAATTTTCAAACAATTTCCCATCATTTCTTCCTAATTAGGTTGAATAATTAACTATAGCTTGATGAAATAAATGGGAAATAGGATTAGAAATCTTTACCTATTGAACTCCTCTTCAAAATCCTCCCAAAATTGCCAAATCCCGAGCTCCAATTGATTTAGAAATTATGAAGTCCAAACCTCAAATTGCCTATTTCTGCCCAGCGATTTCCACTTCTGTGTCCAATTGGACTGCACATGTGATCCCGCACCAGCGAAAAATGCATCGCATGTGCAAAAACTCACTAATTGTTACGGGGCCCCACCTGCGGTACCTAGGTCGCATATGCGGTCCCGCACCTGCGGTCTCCCAGCCGTACCTGCGGACCCAGTCGACCTTGGGCAAATCCGCACCTGCACAAACACCTATCACACCTGTGTGTCTACACCTCCGGCTCCCTTTCCGCAGGTGCGAGACACCAGAACCAGCAACTTCAGCTATAGGCTTAAGTCAAAAATCTTCCTGTTTGAGCATCCGAAACCCACCCGAGGCCCCCGCAACCTCAACCACAACCACCAACCAGCCCTAATACCTCATTCGAACTTAGTCAAGCCTTCAAACCACATCACATAAATCAAAAATCACAAATTATACATGGATTCAAGCCTAAAAACTTAGAAACTTTCCCAAAATACACAACGATGCTGAAACACGTCAAAACTAGTCCGAATGACCTGAAATTTGACACACAGGTCACAAATGACACTACGGACCTACAACCACTTTCAGAATCCCATTTCGAGCCCGATATCAAAATTTCACCTATTAGCCGAAAGCACTGAAATTCTAACTTTCGCCAATTCAAGCCTAAGTCTACTACAAACCTCGAAAACACATTCATGTTGTGCTCCTAACCCTGAAATCACTCAGCAGAGCTAACGGATTTGACAGAATTCCATTTCAGACCCGTCTTCACACAGTTCCACACACGGTCCGATTTATATGGCTTAAGCTCAAAATTAAGGACTAAGTGTCCCAAAACTCTCTAAATTTCATAGCTAATCACTCTGGCAAGTTCCAAAAGCAGAAACAAACATGGGAAGACAGTTATTAGGGGATCGGGGCTCTAACTCTCAAAACGACCGACTGGGTCGTTACACTAATGCCAACATGCTAGAAATAAACTACAAAATATCACTAATAATCTATAAACATTAACCAATCTATACAAGTTAACAAAATAATCATGCTTAACATACATCATCACATATAAATGAGCCACCCCTATCTAAAGTGTTGCACTGTCCACAATGCAACAAAACAAAACAAGATAAAATGAAAGTGGTGCTCCCTAAAAGTACATCACTCAGAGTTGGATGTGGTAGGAAAGTTAAGATCCAAATCATCGTACCTTGATTCATGTGAAACACAGAATGAACTCATCTTGTGCATCATTTTGGACACAAATTTGCTTTTCTTTTTCTCATGCTTCTTTAACATCAGCAGTTGCCTCTCAATCCTTACTTGTCTTTTGATCATGTCTTCCAACCTATTTTTCGTTGCATTTTGTTCCTGAACGACATCATCCAGAGATGGCTTCATACAAGTTCCAGTAGAAGTGCCTTCCCTAGATGGACCAGAGGGAAGGTTAGCTAAAAGTAGGCAAATATGTGCATCGACACTATAGATTTGACTGGAGAGGTGGCGCATAATGGGAGGTCCATAAGGAAGTAGAGGAATGGGGGTCATGTATCCCTGCTGCAGTTGTAGAAAAAGCATCGGGTCCAGTAGAAGTCTAAGTAAACTTCCAAAATGAAGGAGATGATACATCAATCCTCCTATTCTTCTGCCCACTAGTTGGCCCCTTCCTGAGCAATGCATTAATTGCCTTGTCTGGGTCCTTACAAAATCATTTGGGTCCTTTAACACCCTAGCATCACAACATAACTGAGTGATCAATGAGGGAAAGAATATACTCTTATAACTCCCATTACACGCTTCCTCAATGTCACTCACCATATGTTGGACTACGTTCTCTAGAAGTCATCATAATAGCAACAATCATCAATACCTTCTCATGCGTCACCTAAGACTCATGTTTAGATGGAAGGATTATGGCACCAATAATGGAAAGCCAAGTCTTGGCTTCACCTATGAATTAGGAAGAATCAACTCCTCTGTGCAATCTTTCCCAAGTCTGGGTCACCCCGCCATTAAGCTTCTCCACCAACCACTGGCTTCCTCTCTTCCTTGCTCTGGCTCTATATACTTTGTTGTCAGCATTGCTCTGACCAGTTGATCGCTTGCACTTAAAAAAGGTAAATATTTCCCATTGGAAGTAAGTCTTCAGGGCATTAGCATGCAATTCCCTTACTAATATGTAGTTGGCTCTTATTAGTTTAGGAGCGAAGCAAATCTATCCACTGCCAGTCAATGTTTGGAAAAAATCCGGCATCTTAGCCTCAAGTTTGTCCAAATGGATGCCCCATTTTTTGATGATGCTCTTCTACATGATTTTTCCATTTGTTCTTTCACATTCAATAGATATGAATATGTCCCGATCGAAATACTCCTCCTCCAGAGCTTGGGGAATAGGAGATTGCACAATTTCATCATTTCTTGAGGCCATTTTATGCTCAAAGTACCTACAAAAGTAGACCACATGTTAAATGCTTGGAAGGGTACTTAATAGACTGTATTATGATGTATTTAGGCCAAAGTACATGACAAAAAACAATCAGCATTCAAATATGTGAGGTCACTGTTTTACTGCCTGAAGGTTAAACAAATGTGCTCACGGAAGAGCACTGTTGTTTTTCTCAGAGTTAAAGGTTTGTGATCACGAAATAGTCAACGCGATCGTAGAGGGAAACTTTCACATAGAGCAGAATTAGACCTACGCAATCATAGAATTGGGCATCACGATCGCGAAGGTCTTCTTCCACGTCCATTTGCAGTTATTTGAAGCTTTTCAACAAACACATAAAAGGCATCTCTTTTTTTAGAAATTTCACATCATTAACTCACGAATCATGCCCAGAATATTGACAAATAAAATCACACGATCTGTCAACCAATCTCAACCACCAAACAAGCACAGAAGATTTCCATTTCATAACATTAACTCAAGCCCTAAAACCTCAAAAGTTTCTGCCATTTTATCATTTCACACTAAGCAGAGGCACATGTGGCACAAAATAATCTAAGACATAAGAGAGAAATCCACATACCTTGAGAGTGATGGGTGAACATTTAACAATGGAATTGAATAATGGAGAGTTGGGGATGATTTCAGGGGTTAGAGGTGTTACACCCCATATTTTCTTATGTGGGAGTACGTCGTAAGTCAATCCATTTAAGCTCAGAAATGAGATCATCTTTGAAAGTATATAAGGTAATTTAATAATGTTACCTTGGAGGTTACAAATATTTAAGATCATGAACAACGAGTACCAATATGGTTGGAAATCTTATAAGCTAAACCAATTGATGAAAATAAGTTTCATCGAAAGTCGGCAAGTTTGGAATGTTATAACATGTACTTTAGGGTGATACTATGGTTCTTAACATGATAAGGAGGTTATGCTATGAGTTATTTTTTTCATGTTGTAATCGTTTGCTATGTTTCGAAGTCAAGCAAGTTGAGGAACAAAAGTTGGCAAAGGTCTTCACAAGTTACATTCATAATGTGCTGAAATGTAGGTCCAAAATAACTGAGTTTTTATCCCACTATACTTGTAGCTATTGGATTTTCTACCTAAAAAATTGAATATATATGATGATAGTTTCCAACTAATTAAACCTTTTTTCTATAGGACGTCAGAGTAGAGAGATATTTGCATTTTAGCATGACCGCGCCAAGCAGCTCTCTATGGGACCCACATAAGTGGTTTAGAGATGTTGATATATAAAAGACGCCTCAACCACGTTTTAACTCGTTCATTTTCAGTTTATTAAGACCCTATACACCTAAACTCACTCTCTCAAGGTTCTCTCATTATCCAATACCCAAACAAAGGGAAAACAACACAAATCAAGTGTCGGGAATCCCGTCGCGCTCGTAAGTTTCTGGTTCTTCTTGTTGTTGCTGATTTTTGGGTGGTTCCAGCTCGTGTGGGAAGTTGATTTAAGTGGTTTATGTTATGTAAAATACTCTCCAATGGTTTTAATATAAATACTAGCATATTTCAATTCTTGCAAATGGTCTACACCATATTTCAACATCGAAAGTTAGTTCTAGCGAAGAATAACACGTCTTTGAGATTGTGTTGTCATTGAGGATAGTTGTGGGATGTGTTTTGCTAAAATATAAATTTTCTGCTACTTTTTAAGGTGATAAAATCCTACTAATAGTTCTTAAGCTTGATTGTATGTTGGTTAAGTTGTCAGGATAATAAACTACAAGATAACACTTGGATTAGCTTAAGCCACTTTTACGGTGTTGTATTGCCATTGAGGGCTGTTGTAAGATAAATATAACTTGATTTTTACTTTAATCTACTTCAGGAGGTATGTGTTGTGTCCTTGCAGGTTCTTAAGGTTATCTTGATGTTGATTAAGTTGAATGGTTGGGCTAGACATGAACTAGTGAATAAAGTTGTTAATTGAAAAAATTTGGAGTTGTGGACTGTTTCCTTTGTTATAAATATATTGTATAAGGATGGAATCATTGATGGATTACTTCATTATCATATTAATGATATTTTCATGCTAACGTAATAAGTCTATAAGGGTGATATGGGTTATACGGATTCCAATCGAGCTTGCCGCTCAAAATGATTGTTGAACTAATCGGAGAGCTTATTGTGAATTATATTGTTGTTGTTTGGTTTGTTTGGTGACTTTTGGTAACATATGGGATATAGTTAAAACAAGGAAGGTGCTGTCCATTTTATTGTAGAATATTGGTTTTGAAATATGAGAGTTGCAATGTTCATATGATGACGATGATGTCCGGTTACTCATTGTAGACGTAAGAAGATCATATTGAGCCTGGTTGATGATTGGAGAGAAGATTACAAAGGTATTCTAAGGAAATTCCTTCTTTCTTTTCGTATGATCTAAACTGAAACGAACGTACACAATACACTAATTCATAACGAATCTACTCCTAGAAACTAAGGTTGTCCATGTTGTTCTTTCCTTATAACGTTATTCTAAGAAAGTATGTATGATCCTTGAATCCTACATTAGGGTCATATTTATGGTATAGATGTCCATAATGTTAATCGAAGGTGCAACTACATTACGTCACTCCAAAAGGTTTAGAGCGTGATTCCATATAGTATCTATTTTACTCTACCGAGTCGTGCTATAGTCAGCCGGGTACAACACCTATTGTGCAACCACTGATCAGTTGGTTTACCGAGCTCCACGTGGCAGGGTACAATTCTACCGAGCCTTATGATTGCCGGGTACGTTTTTACTATGTCCACTTCAAGGTCGGGTATGCTATGATGATGATGATGATGATGATGATGCCCAAAGAGGCGTATGTTTTTAAAATATTATATATATATGACACATTTCATGCCACTATCTTTTAGAGGCACTCAGATTCTACAGGCTGTATATCCTATATCTCTCTTTACATTACTATTCTCATTTATGTTTTTCTGGCTTACATACTCAGTACTTTTTTCGTACTGACATCCCTTTTGCCTGGGGATGCTGTGTTCCATGCCTGGAGGTCCTGATAGATAGTTTGATAGTCGCCTTAGTAGTCTATCAGCTTACCGGAAAGTGTTGGTATACTCCAGCTTCTCCGGTGTTTCCAATTTGGTCAATATGATTTGGACATGTATTGATTGGTATGGCAGGGCCTTGTAACGACCTTTATGAAGTTTATGTACTCTTAGAGGCTTGTAGACAGATGTCAGGTATATGGATACTTGGATGTCCTTCTCGTCCTATGTTTTGAGTTTACAAATGATTATGTCAGCTTTATAGGCTCGTATGTCACATGTATTCGTCTCTATATCAGGTTAGGTCATCCTATGTCTAGCATTCTCTTATGTTTTATTTCACCTATGTCATGATGACCATTTTGGCACATTTACCCATTATAGTACGATAAGAAAGATATGTTATGTTGGTACTCGGTTGAGTAAAGTACCGGGTGCCTGTCGCAGTCCTCTGGTTTGGGTCGTGACAGAAGTCGTATTAGAGCAAATTTGTCCTACGGAGCTAACAAATATAATTTAACAGTAGGATGGGATATCAGGATCCCACTGGGGTTAGAGTAACCCAAAATTATGGATTGATTGTTATCATTAGCTAACATTTTCGAAGGATAGTGCAAATATGGTAATAGATTTCCTTTGTGAGAGACCTATATGGTGACCTCTAGAATAGTACCGTCAGATATGAATACTAGAATATTCAGAAATTTCAGAAGATAGGCAGTGCGATCTTAGAAGGGATAAATATTTACCTTAGTATGACTCCATCCCCTAGTAACAAAAAAAGGAGATTGTTAGGCATCCCGAAGAGCCAATGAGATGAAGCAGGGGGAGCTAAAAGTGAAGGAATATTTTGTTGAAGTCTTCATAATAAGGTGATAGACAGAAATATTAGGAGGAGAATAAGAAGAGAGTAAATGAAACATTATGAGTAAGATGTGATAAATGGGTGATAACGGTAAATAAAAATATGACAGAATGACAGAGTCTATAGTCAAGTGAAGGAAAAGACAAGAGGAGAGATACCTTGAGACAATAAATGTATAATCCCTAAAGTCATATCCTCATTTTGAGAAATCAGTTACTGAGTCCAACATGATTACCATAAGGAAAAATTAGACCCTCGAGTAATAGAAATTAGTATGTGATAGTAAACAAAAAAAATAGAACATGAATTAGGGATCAAAGGAATTGGTAATCGTCGCCATCATTTCAGAGATCGTGTTTCGACAATGATAGAATGAACAATAAAAGAATAACCTTCAAAGGTCATTCACGAAGACGCTTCCCTAAAGCAAGAACTATGAGCAGAGTTAAGCTTAAGGGACTAAATGTTCCAATTACACCAGGTGTCACCCTTGTGTGTAAGCAATTCAACTACCCTAGTGTAGAAGGGTTACCGCAAGGTGAATAATATATGATTGAAGATGCCAATGATGAAGAGGCAACTATCGAATGGTAAAGGAAGAATGCGGTAAAAAGGTGAAATGAATGAGATTGCATTTATTCAGGTCCTACATATATAATATGACTCCTGAACATTATGCAAGCTTGACGCATGTGAGAATCAATAAGGGTTTCACATTCGATGATATTGTTAAATAAGTGGGAATGAATACTTGATACATAAGGATGTCGTACGAGATCTAAGTTAACACAAACGACATAACCTAAGAGGCGTTACATAAAATACAGTTATGACAGAGGACCAACGGGTAGTCTGTAGTTGATTCAAGAAGAGCCTAGTTATGGCTAGATATGAGGATACATACAAATCAATATATCATTCACGAAATATTTAGTGAAACCCTGCATAGGAAATTCAGTCTCTGAGATACGACATCGTAATCCTCGAGAAATATTCAGATATGAGTTGGGGTAGTAGAAGGTACAATATAAGTGTTATGGAAATCAAAGGGAGTGCAACAAGGAAGACAACTGAAATTTCAATTTAGAAGCAACCCTACGAGCATAAGGGCGTGAATGTAAGTAACTAAAGATAATTATAGGCGAGTAATAACATCCGAAATACCGTGGGGTATACAATTTAATAAGCTCGCAGCTTTACAAGAGTCAGAGGGTCTTCCCTAAGCACTGAAGTGAAAGACTAGCTGAGGAAATAAGGTAGAAGATTTCAACATAAGCATGGTGACCTAAAGAAGAAATGGTCTTGTAACAGCAGTCTCACTATAATATTTTATGCACTCCATAAGAAAGTGGCACCTATCGTGGCTAAAAAATGGGAAGAATAAAAAATCAAAAGTTGATAATTGGGATCATATGAATTATAGGGAACTCAAGTATTCGTGGGTACTAAGATAAGCCAAGTATCCATGCAACAAGTGGCAGAACGGCCAGGAAAAGTAACTGCTTACATTTAAAGACAACTAAGAAGGCACGTAAGGAAATATATGGTGTTAGCAAGTAAAAGAAAGGTTGCGAGTAGTATATATAGATATGTATAGGTACCAAGCTAAAGTATCATAGAGTGATAAGTTTTTTGGTATATAGGAGTAAGGATAAGAAAATGTGACTAAGAAGGTGACGAGAATAGGTAAGTCCTCATGATTAAACCCATCACTGATGGTTTCTGTAAGTTGTAGAAAGCTCGATACATCCTGAATGAACTCAGAGGAGTCAAAGACTAGGAGAAATTGGAAGAGATGAAATGGTCCCTTGGTAGTAGAATAGATAGATAATAGGATGACATTTAGGCCTTTGATTGAGTAATGATTTAAAGTAAAAGGGATTTCATAGATGAAACAGGATTAGAATACCCCCTCCCCCATAGGATGAATCACATTGGGATGCTATGAAATATAGTTATAGGAGTATAGTATAATCCCTAAGTGGATAAGGAATATCACTTCAGGTGTTCCCCGATGAGACGTGAGCCCTAGTGACGATATATTACATAACAGGTTTCAAGTTATCAGTGGTAGATTTTAGATCAACATTAAGGTGAATCAACTTGCATTAGTAATGAGGAGGCACTAAAGGACTTATATTAATACATAAAGTATAAGTAGCGACAACGTAACTTATAGTTGGGTTGAAAATCTCGGTAATAATAAATTGAAGTAAGTGTTATAGTATAGTATGACCCACCTAGATAGAGTAAATCCATAATGATCGATAACCGAGGCCATGAAACAAGATATATCAGTAGTTGTAAGTTCAACAAAGTACCAAGTGAAGAGCTTCAGTACACATATAGATGCCTAGAGGGATAGCTTGTCGAGTTCTGTATATGTTCACAATGTGAGGTATAAAGATTGGCTAAACGCATGAGGAAAAAGGAGAGAAGAGTCTCATAGGCACACATACAAGGTCAGAATCAAATAGTCTAATGAAATAAGGTAGAAACAGTTACGAGATTGGAAGAATTTCAACCACAAGTCATGGTGTGAGAAAGAGGCCTAATATAACGACCTGTCCGGTCGTTCCGAGATTTTTAGCCCCGTTTCCATATTTATGCTTTATCATATGTTTATTAGCCTATTTATATTGTGTTGGGTAGGTTGGTTAGTGTTCGGAGTGGTCGTGGTGAGAATTGAGACACTTAGTCTCTTAAACTGGCTTAATAGTTGGAAAAGTCAACTGGGAGTTGACATATTGGTAAACGATCTTGGAAGGATATTTTATGGTTCAGATAGCTTCGTTAGTTGATTTGGGACTTAGGAGTGTGCTCAGAATGTGGTTTTGATGTCCGGAGTATAATTAGGCTTGAATTGGCGAAATTGAGTTTTGTGGCGATTTCCAGTCGGCAGGGAAAATCCGCTATTAGGGTCGGAATGGAATTCCGGAAGTTGGAAAAGGTTCGTAATGTCATTTTGGATATGCGTGAAATTTTTTAGTTCATTCGGACGTGTTTTGGTTGGTTTGGGCATCATTGAAGGAATTTAGAAGTTTCAAAGTTCATACGCTTGAATTTGATGTGATTTTGGTGTTCTAGCGTTGGTTTGGGTGTTTCAAAGGCTCGACTAAGATAGAATAAGGTTATGGGAATTTTATTTGCTTTTGGTTGGGGTCCTTAGGGTCTCGGGATGATTTCAGATAGTAATCGGAAGGATTTAAGTTCGAAAATACAGTTGAAGGAGCTGCTGGTGCCAGACTTCTGGTATGGCCGCACCTGCGGAAGGTTAGTCATAGGTGCGATGCCGCAGGTGCGGGCCAGCATGCACAAGTGCGAGATTGGTGGAGTTAGGAAAGAACCGCAGAAGTGGAGGGTTGGGCAGCACATGCGAGTCCACAGAGGCGGTAAGTGGAGCCCATGTGCGAAATTTGGCCGGGCTGAAAGAAAGTCGCAGGTGCGAGATTTGGACTGCACCTACGAAGCCGCAAGTGTGGGTGATTCTCCGCAGGTGTGAGGAATGGGCCTTAAGAGGATTTCCGCAGGTGCTCACCTGGGACCACAGGTACGGGTCCGCAGGTGCAGAGAGAAGGCCGCAGATGTGGTTTCACTAGGGAGGAAGTATAAATAGCTGCCTTCGCGAATTTTTGGCACTTTCATCACTTTTCCATGCGGGCTGAGGCATTTTGGGAGCAAATTGAAGATGGATTTCGAGGGTCTTCCATGAAGGTAAGTTTCTTGGAATAAAAACTCAATTATATGTTGATATTTGACGGATTAGGCTTGGAATTAATGGAATTTAATGGCATAAATTGGGGTTTAGGGATTGGGAAATTTAGGCTTATAATTAAGGAATTTAGGGGACAATTGTGGTCGGATTTGGATGCATTTTATATTTATAGACTTGGGAAAGGATAAGTATTCTTGTATTGCAATTTTTATAGAATTCCGAGATGTGGGCCCGAGGGCCGGGTTTGGCCAGTTTCAGGAATTGTGCCTAATTTAGATAATTTTTTAGTGGGCCCTATTCCTTTAGCGTATATTGATGATATTAATCTGGTTTCAGTTAGATTCGCAATCACGAGTTGATTCGGGAGACATGAGCATCGCGATTTAGTATTTGGGTTGGTTTGAGGTAAGTAATGACTGTAAATCTTGTCCTGAGGGTATGAAACCCCGGACTTCGTATTTTCTCACTATTTTTGGAGTGGCGCACATGCCGGATGACAGTGTGTGGCGTACTGATTTTTGATTTGGACTTGGTCCTTTCCGCGGCAATTATTGAGTTGCGTATTTACTTTTAAATCATATATTAGATCGTGTTTTAAGACTATTGCTATACTTGGGCTATAAGCTATATTTGGGGCCTTGTGCGGACTTGTTTAGACCCCTTGGGGGCTTTACTGCTATTTCCTCATTGTGTTGACTTATGATTTACACATTATTCATATTATGTTTAAATGATTTCGAAACTCAGCCTTATTTACACTATTTTGAGATATAAAATAATGTTTTTGGGTCGACTACCCCGTTTTACTGATAATCCGAGGGCCTTTTTGAAAGTTTCCGACTGAGTGAGGTCATGGGCCTGATAGTGAGAATATGATATGCCACGAGGTGGCTTGATCTTAGCGCTTGGGCTGAAGGATCCCCTCCAGAGCCTGTGCACACCTCCAGTGGGTGCAAGTACCTACTGAGTGCGAGTGCCAAGAATAGAGTGCCGAGTGACGAGTGATCGGGAGGCATGAGTGACACTGAGGTTATCCGAGGGGCTGATACTGAGTGATTGCGAGACATGCTGAGCGACTGATTGTGAGTGAAGATTTGACCGAGGAGCGGTTTGTGATACATGTTTTGGCTCGAGTGGCTATTTATGATTTATTTTCTTTTACACTAAACTCTTTGGGTATTTTTCTAAAATAGTTGGAAATCACACTTTTCAAAGGATTTTTACTGAAGTTGGTTTTTAAAGCATGTTGATTTAATGTATAAACTAATGGAAAGAAAGTCTATGTTTCTTACTGGTTAGACTTGATTTATTTTCATTACTACTGAGTTGGCATACTCACATTACTCCTTGCACCCCTTTGTGCAGATTTAGGTGCTGATACCAAGCGCTAGTTTTCTTCCCTCTTGCCGAGCTGGAGTTGGGGATTTGAGGTAGCTGTTTAGCGTCCACAACATCTCTTTTCCCATTTCTTGTTTTGTATTTAGTTCCTCGCTCCGAGTCTTGATGTATTATGATAGTAGGGTTATTTTTTACTATTTGTAGATTCTCATGACGGTTGACTCCAGGTTTTGGGGTAGTGTCTAAACTGTTTTATTTATTTTGTTTCTTTAAACTGCTTAAGCGAAAGAATTTTTTGTGAAATAACGGAATAGTTTTGGAAATTATAAAATATTGTGTCAGTATGTAATTGCTAGCTAGCCTAGTTCCATGATAGGCGGCATCACAACTGGCTTAGGATTTGGGGTCGTGACAAGTTGGTATCAGAGCCTAGCTTACATAGGACTCAACAGTCACGATCAGGTTTAGTAGAGTCTTGCGGATCGGTACGGAGACGTGTTCACTTATCTTCGAGAGGCTGCCGAACCCTTTGGAAGAATCTCATTTTCTTGAACTCTGTCGTGCCATTTTGTTTATTCTGGAAATCTGAACTCTTGTTGTTTCATTTTCTCACAGATAGTGAGGACACGTGCTACCGGTCAGGGTGACCAGACACCAGCTAGACAAGTGAGAGGTCGAGGCCGCGGTCGAGGTCGTGGTAGAGATAGGGGACTAGCCCGAGCAGCAGCTGGGGCAGTACTAAAGGGTCCACCTACCATTCTGGATCAGGTTCCCGCTGCAGATATTCCAGCGGGACAGGCTCAGGCACCAGCAGTGCCTATTATTATTCCGGGTCTTCAAGAAATTTTCGCTCAGATCTTCACAGTATGTACTACCCTTGCCCAAGAAATTGCTGTATCTACTGCTGCTACTTCTCAGGCTGGGGGAGGCACTCAGACTCCAAATGCACGGACACCTGAGCAGGTTACTTAGGGCCTTCAGATACCGAGGGAAGTTCCAGCCCAGCCGGTTGCTCAAGTTCAGGACTTCATGGTTCCAGCTATGCCAGATGATGAGCAGCGTAGGCTGAAGAGATTTAGTAGGCTTCAGCTTCCGACATTCAGTGGCACTGAGGTTGAGGATGCCCAGGGTTTTTTGGATAAGTGTCAGAGGATGGTTCGTACTACAGGGATTCTGGAGACCAATGTGGTCTCGTTTTCCATTTTTTTTTTCTGGGACTGCTTTTACTTGGTGGGAGTCCTTCGAGAGGCGTAGTCCTGTTGGTGCAGCACCCCTCACCTGGTAGCAGTAATCCACTATCTTCTTTAAGAAGTATGTACCCCAATCTAACAGGGAGGAGCAGCGCAGGCAGTTTGAGCAGCTGCGTCAGGGGGAGCTATCAATGATGTAGTATGAGATGCGGTTTTCATAGCTGGCTTGTCATGCCACCGAGTTGGTCCCTACTGATAAGGAGAGGACTAGGTGGTCCGTGGATGGCCTCACTTATCAGCTCCCCTTTCTGATGACTAGGGAGAGGGTATCATGTGCTACCTTCGAGCAGGTTGTTGATATTGCTCGAGATAGTGAGTCGGTTCGCCGCCAGGAGTGGGAGGAGAGGGAGGCTAAGAGGCCTCGTGGATCAGGTAGTTCTAGTGGTACTCCTCCTAGAGGGCAGTTTCAGCATGGTAGACGTTGTTCCTTCAGGCCTCCTCAGCCAGTCCGCCCAGCCTATAGTAGTGCATCTTCGGGGCATGGTCCCCGCAGTTCTCAACCGGGCCGTTCTTCATTCGGTGCCCTTCCAGCCCAGAGTGCAGCTCCAGCACCACCAATTCAAGTTTCCTCTATGCATGATTCTTCTAGTGGCCATTATGGTGCCAGGGGTTTCTCTTAGCCCCGTCTCCAGCTCCAGGGAGTTGTTTCGAGTGCGGAGAGCTTGGGCACGTGTGGAGGCAGTGTCCCAGTTATTTTTGTGGTTCTTCTCAGTAGAGGGGCTAGCACTCGACTTCGGCTCCAGTTACTTTACCACCCACCCAGGCAGCTAAGGGTGTGGGTCAGATCGCCAGTGCCCGCCCTAGAGGGGGAGGTTGTGCAGGTGGAGGCCAGGCTCGTATCTATGCACTTCCAGCCATGCTAGATGCTATAGCATCCGATGCAGTGATCACAGGTATTGTCTCAGTCTATCACCGAGACGCTTTGGCTTTATTTGACCTTAGTTCTACGTATTCCTATGTTTCTTCATATTTTTCCCATTATCTGGATATGCCCCGTGAGTCTCTAGTTGCATCAGTTCATGTGTCGACTCCGGTGGGTGATACTATTATTGTGGACCGTGTGCATCTGTCGTGTGTGATATCCATTGGGGGTCTAGAGACCCGAGTTAACCTATTGTTACTTAGCATGGTTGATTTTGATGTGATATTGGGCATGGATTGGTTATCTCCATGTCATGTTGTTCTTGATTGTCATGCTAAGAACGTGACCTTAGCTATGCCTGGATTTTCGAGGGTTGAGTGGAGGGGTTCTTCTAAGTATGTGCCTAGCAGCGTGATTTCTTACCTGAAGGCTCAGCGTATGGTTGATAAGGGGTGTCTATCGTATTTGGCTTTTGTGAGGGATGTCAGTGGTAAGACTCATGCTATTGATTCGGTGTCTATGGTCCGTGATTTTCTGGACGTGTTTCCTGTAGACCTACCAGGCATGCCACCTGACAGGGACATTGATTTTGGTATTGACATGGTACCATGCACTCAGCTTATTTCTATTCATCCTTATCGTATGGCACCAGTGGATCTGAAGGAATTAAAAGAGCAACTTCAGGAACTCCTAGATAAGGGGTTCATTTGGCCTAGTGTTTCACCTTGGGGTGCACCGGTGTTGTTTGTGAAGAAGAAGGATGGTTCTATGCGCATGTGTATTAATTTTCGGCAGCTGAACAGGGTTACAGTAAAGAACCGGTATCTCTTGCCTCGTATAGATAACTTGTTTGATAAGTTTTAGGGGGAAAGGGTATTTTCCAAGATTGAATTGCGTTCAGTTGAAGATTCAGGGGCCCGACATCCCGAAGACTGCCTTCAGGACTAGATATGGTCATTACGAGTTTCGGGTTATGTCATTCAGGCTAAACCAATGCCCCAGCGGCCTTTATGCACTTGATGAACAGTGTGTTCCAGACTTATCTTGACTCCTTCATCGTCGTGTTTATTGACAACATTTTGGTGTATTCCAAATATCGGGAAGATCATGGGAAGCATTTGAGAGTCGTGCTTCAGACTCTGAGGGAGAAGAGGTTGTATGCAAAATTTTTGAAGTGCGAGTTCTGGCTTGATTCAGTACCTTTCTTGGGGCACGTGGTGTCCATTGATGGTATTCAGGTTGATCCAAAGAAGATAGAGGCGGTGCAGAGTTAGCCTAGACCGTCATCAGCTACCGAGATTCGCAGTTTCCTTGGTTTGGCAGGGTACTATAACTGTTTTGTATAGGGATTCTCATCTATTGCAGCACCTATGACTAGACTAACCCAGAAGGGTGCTTAGTTCAGGTGGACTGAGGAGTATGAGGAGAGCTTTCAAAAGCTCAAGTCAGCTTTGACTACAGCTCCGGTGTTGGTTTTGCCTACGGGTTCAAGTTCTTATACAGTTTATTGTGATGCCTCGAGAGTTGGCCTTGGAGCGGTTTTGATGCAGTACGGTAGGGTGATTGCCCACGCGTCTAGATAGTTGAAGGTGCACGAGAAGAACTCTCCAGTGCATGATCTTGAGCTATAAGCCATTGTTCACGCCTTGAAGATTTGGCGCCATTATTTGTATGGAGTGCATTGTGAGATTTTCACTGATCACCATAGCTTGTAGCATCTGCTTAAGTAGAAGGATCTGAATTTGCGTCAGAGGAGGTGTTTGGAGCTTCTCAAGGATTATGACCTCACTATTCTTTATCATCCGGGGAAGGCCAATGTAGTGGCCGACGCCCTGAGTCGCAGAGCAGAGAGTTCGGGGAGTCTAGCAGCGACATTTAGCACTTGATGTTTAGGCTTTAGCGGGTCAGTTGGTGAGATTGGATCTATCAGAGCCACCGCGGGTATTGGCTTGTGTGGCCTCCAAGTCTTCTCTTTATGATCAGATTAGAGCATGCCAGTATGATGATCCACACTTGCTCGTTCTTCAGGACAGGGTCCGGTGGGGTGATTCCAGAGATGTGGTTATTGGTGATGATGGGGTCTTGAGGATGCAGGGCCGCATTTGCGTGCCCAATGTGGATGGGCTCCGAGAGTTGATTGTAGTAGAGGCCCATAGTTCGTGGTATTCCATCCATCCGGGTGTCGCAAAGATGTATCAGGATCAGAGACAGCATTATTGGTGGAGGCGGATGAATAGGGATATTGTTGAGTTCACGGCTCGGTGTGGTGTCTCAACTGTCAGCAGGTTAAGTATGAGCACCAGAGACCGGGTGGATTACATCAGAGGTTATATATTCCGGAGTGGAAGTGGGAGCGGATCACCATGGACTTCGTAGTTGGGCTTCCACGGACTTCGAGGAGGTTTGATGCTATATGGGTTATTGTGGATTGGCTGAACAAGTCCGTGCACGTCATTCCGGTTGGTACTACTTATTGTTCATAGCGGTTAACTGACATTTATATCAGGGAGATTATCTGATTACATGGGGTTCCAGTTTCTATCATTTCCGATAGAGGTACACAGTTCACATCTAAGTTTTGGAGGGCTGTGCAGAGGGAATTACGTACTCAGGTTGAGTTGAGCACCGCGTTTCATCCTCAGACGGACGGGCACTCAGAGAGCACTATTTAGACTCTGGAGGACATGTTGCGTGCGTGTGTCATTGATTTCGGGGGTTCATAGGACCAGTTTAAGAGGGGGAGGATGTAACGACCCGGCCGGTCGTTCCGAGAATTGTAGCCCCGTTTTCCCTATTTATGCTTTATTATGTGTTTCTTAGCCTATTTATGCTGTGCTGGGTCGGTTGGTTCGGGTTTGGAGTGGTCGTGGTGAGAACTGAGACATTTAGTCTCTTAAACTAGCTTAATAGTTGGAAAAGTCAATTGGGAGTTGACTTATTGGTAAACGAATTCGGAATGTAGATTTTATGGTTTGGATAGCTTCGTTAGGTTATTTGGGACTTAGGAGTGTGTTCGGAATGTGGTTTTGATGTCTGGTGTAGAATTAGGCTTCAATTGGCGAAATTGTGTTTTTGGCGAGTTTTTGGTTGGTTTCGGCATCATTGGCGAAATTTAGAAATCTCAAGGTTCATATGCTTGAATCTGATGTGATCTTTGTGTTTTAGAATTGTTTTGGGTGTTTTAAAGGCTCGACTAAGTTCGAATAAGGTTATGGGACTTGTTTGTGTTTTTGGTTGGGGTCCCGAGGGGATTGGGATGATTTCGGATAGTCATTAGAAGGATTTAAGTTGGAAAATGAAGTTGAAGGAGCTGCCAGTGCCAGGCTTCTTGTGTGGCCGCACTTGCGAAAGGGTAGTCGCAGGTGCGAGATTGGGGGAGCTCGGACGGAACCGCAGAAGTGGAGGTTTGGGCCTCACCAGCGAGTCCGTAGATGCGGTAAGTGAAGCGTAGGTGCAGAATTTGGCCGGGCTGATGGAAAGTAGCAGGTGGGAGATTTGTACTGCACCTACGAAATCGCAGGTGCGGTTGATTCACCGCAGGTGTGAGGAATGGGCCTTAAGAGGATTTCCGTAGGTGCGCACCTGGGACCGCAGGTGTGGAGAGAAGGTCGCATATGCGGTTTCACTAGGTAGGAAGTATAAATAACTGCATTAACGAATTTTTTGCACTTTCATCACTTTTGCATGCAGGCTGAGGCATTTTGTGAGAAAATTGAAGAGGGATTTCGAGGGTCATCTGTGGAGGTAAGTTTCCTGGACTAAAAACTGGATTCTATGTTTATATTTGACAGATTAGGCTTAGAATTAGTGGAATTTAATGGCATAAATTGGGGGTTTAGGGCTTGGGAAATAGAGGCTTATAATTAAGGAATTTAGGGGTCAATTGTGGTCGAATTTTGATGAATTTTATATGTATAGACTCGGGAAAGGATAAGGATTCTTGTGTTGCGATTTTTATAGAATTCTGAGATGTGGGCATGAGGGCTGGATTTGGCCAATTTCAGGAATTGTGCCTAATTTTTATAATTTTCGAGTGGGCCTTGTTCCTTTAGAGTATATTGATGATATTAATCTGGTTTTGGTTAGATTCAGAGCAATCGGGAGCCGATACGGGAGGCAAGAGCATCGCGATTTAGTATTTGGGTTGGTTGAGGTAAGTAATGACTGTAAATCTTGCCCTGAGAGTATGGAACCCCGAATTTCGTATTTTCTCACTATTTTTGGAGTGGCGCACATGCTGGATGTCGAGTGTGTGGTGTGCACTGATTTTTTGATTTGGACTTGGTCCTTTCCGCGGCAACTATTGAGTTGCATATTTAAATTTAAATCATATGTTAAATCGTGTTTTAAGACTATTACTATATTTGGGATGTAAGCCATGTTTGGGGCTTAGTGTTGACTTGTTTAGACCCCGTGGGGGCTTTTACTGCTATTTCCTCACTGGGGTGACTTACGATTTACACTCAGTCATATTATGTTTAACATATTTCGAAACTCAATCTTATTTACACTATTTTGAGATATAAAATGATGTTTTTGGGTCGAGTACCCCGTTTTACTTATAGCCCGAGGGCCTTTTTGAGAGATTCCGACTGAGTGAGGTCGAGGGCCTGATTGCGAGGAAATGATATGCCACGAGGTGGCTTGATATTAGCACTTGGGCTGAAGGAGCCCCTCCAGAGTCTGTACACACCCCCAGTGAGCGCATGTACCTACTGAGTGTGAGTGCCGAGTGACGAGTGATCGGGAGGCATGAGTTAGAGTGAGGTTGCCCGAGGGCTGATACTGAGTGATTGCGAGGCATGCTGAGCGACTGATTCTGAGTGATGATTTTCCCGAGGGTCGGTTTATGATACATGTTTTGGCCTGAGTGACTAATTATGATTTATTTCCTTTTATACTAAACTCTTTGGGTATTTTTCTGAAATTGTTGGAAATCACACTTTTCAAAAGATTTTTACTGAAGTTGGATTTTAAAGCATGTTGATTTAATGTATAAATTGTTGGAAAGAAAGGTTGTGCTTATTGTCAATTTATGATTTGATCCTATGTGTTTCTTATTTCTTAGACTTGATTTATTTTATTACTACTGAGTTGGCGTACTCACATTACTCCCTACACCCCTGTGTGCAGATTCAGGTGCTGGTACCGAGCGCTAGTTTTCTTCCCTCTTGTGGAGCTGGAGTTGGGACTTCGAGGTAGCTGTTCAGCGTCCACAACATCTCTTTTCCCATTTCTTGTTTTGTATTTAGTTCCTTTTTCTGAGTGTTGATGTATTATGACAATAGGGTTAATTTTTACTACTCGTAGATGCTCATGACGGTTGACTCCAATTTTTTTGGGTAGTGTATAAACTGTTTTGTTCATTTTGTTGCTTTAAACTGCTTAAGCAAAATAATTGTTTGTGAAAGATCAGAATAGTTTGGGAAATTATGAAATATTATGTCAGTATGTACTTGTTGGCTAGCCTAGTTCCATGATAGGCTTCATCACGGCCATCTTAGGATTTGGAGTCGTGCACCTAAAGGGGGGGATGCCCTAGCCTTTGGATTTATTCACCGAACAAATCCCTATATGGCAAAGAAAATATTAAAGTATTCATAACAGATATATTTTAATACACTGATAAGTGCGCCAGTCAACATTTGAGGATGAATCATCCGAAGGGGGGAATGATGTTACAACCGATATTTTCCTACGTGAGAGTATGTCGTAAGTCAATTGGTTTACGCTCATAAATGAGATCATCTTTGAAATTATATAAAGTAAGTTAATAATGTTACCTTATAGGTTACAAATATTTATGATCATGAATAACGAGTACCAATAGGGTTGGAAATCTTTGAAGCTAAACAAATTGAAGAAAATAAGTTTCGTCGAAAGTCGGCAAATTTGAAACGTTATAACATGTACTTTAGGGTGATACTATGGTTTTTAACACGATAAGGAGGTTATGCTATCAGTTATTATTTTCGTGTTATAGTCGTGTGCTACATTTTGAAGTCAAGCAAGTTGTGGAACAAAAGTTGGCAAAGGTCTTCACATGTTACATTCATAATGTGTTGAACATTAGGTCAAATTTAACTACGTTTTCCTACGAATAGACTTTTGATTATTGGATGATCTACCTACCAAATTGAATATCTATTGGTATAGTTTTCTATGCATAAAACCGTTTGTCTATAAGATGTCGGAGTAGAGAGACATTCGCGTTTTAGCGAGACTACGCCAAGCAGCTCTCTATGGGACCCACATTGGCAGTTTAGATATGTTGATATATATTAGACGCCTCAACCCCGTTTTAACTCGTTCAGTTTCAGTATCTTCAGACCCTATACACCTAAAAATACTCTCTCAAGGTTCTCACATTATCCAAGACCCAAACAAAGGGCAAACAACACAAATGAAGGGTCGGGAATCGCGTCGCGCTAGTAAGCTTCTTGTTCTTCATGTTGTTGCTGATTTTTTGGTGGTTCCTGCTCGTGTGAGAGGTTGTTTTACGTGGTTTATAAGCTGTAAAATACTCTCCTATGTTTTCATATCAACCCTAGGTTATTTCAAGTCTTTAAATGAATTACACAAAATTTCAACATTGAAAGTTAGTTCTAGTGAAGAATAACACCTCTTTGAGGTTGTGTTGTCATTGAGGATAGTTGTGGGCTGTGTTTTCCTTAAATTTAAAGTTTCTGCTACTGGTTAAGGTGATTATAACATCCTACTAATTGTGCTTAATCTTGATTGTATGTTGGTCAAGTTGTTCGGATAATAAACTACAAGATAATACTTGGATTAGCTTAAGTCACTTTTATGGCGTTGTATTGCCATTGAGGGTTGTTGTAAGCTAAATATAACTTGAATTTCAACTTGAAGCTACTTTAGAAGGTATGTGTATTGTGTTCTTGTAGGTGCTTAAGGCTATCTTGATGTTGATTAAGTTAAATGGTTGGACTAGACAAGAACTAGAGAATAAAGTTTCTAATTGAAGAAAGTTGGAGTTGTGGATTGTTTCCTTTGTTAAAAATATATTATATAAGGATGTAATCATTGAAGAATTACTTCATTAACATATTAATTATGTTTTTAAGTTAACGTAATAATTCTATGAGGGGTGATATGGGTTTTACGGATTCCAATCCAGCTTGCCGCTCAAAATGATTGTTGAACTAATTGGAGAGCTAATTGTGAATTATATTGTTGTTGTTTGGGCTGTTTGGTGACTTTTGGTAACTTATGGGATGTAGTTAAAATAGGGGAGGTGCTGTCCATTTTCTTGTAGAATATTGGTTTTGAAATATGAGAGTTGTAATGCTTATATGATGACGACGAAGTCGCGTTACTCATTGTAGATGTAAGAAGATCATATTGAGCTTGGTTGACGATTGGAGAGAAGATTACAAAGGTATGTTAAGGAACTTCCCTCTTTCTTTGGAATTATCTAAAGTGAAACGAACATATACGATACACTAATTCATATCGAATCTACTCCTAGAAACTAAGGTTGTCCATGTTTTTCTTTTCTTGTAAAGTTATTCTAAGAAAGTATGTATGATCCTTGAATCCTACATTAAGGTCATATTGATGGTATAGATCCATAATGTTAATCCAAGGTGCAACTACTTTACGTCACTCCAAAACGTTTAGAGTGTGATTCCATGAGTAAAGCATACATTATATAGTATCTATTTTACTCTACCGAGCCGCGCTATAGTCGACCGGGTACAACACCTATTGTGCAATCACAGATTAGTTGGGTTTAATGAGCTCCACGTGGCCTGGTAAGATTCTACCGAGCCTTATGATGGCGGAGTTCATTATTACCTAGTCATCTTCGAGGCCGGGTATGATATGATGATGATGATTCCTACAGAGGCGTATGTTTTTAAAAGATTATGCATATATATTTATCATGCATTTCATGTCGCTATCTCTCAGAGGCACTCAGACGCTACGGGTTGAATATCATATATCTCTCTTTACATTACTGCTCTCATTTATGCTTTTGTGCCTTACATACTCTGTAATTTATTCGTACTGACGTCCCTTTTGCCTGAGGACTCTATGTTTCATGCCTGTAGGTCCCGATAGATAGGTTGACAGTCCTCATAGTAGGCTATCGGCTCAGTGGAAAGTGTTAGTACACTCCAGCTTCTCCAGAGTTGCTTATTTGATCAATATGATTTGAATATGTATTGATTGGTATGGCGGGCCCTGTCCTGACCTTTATGATGTTTATGTACTCTTAGAGGCTTATAGACAAATTTCAGGTATATGGATACTTGCATGGCCTTGTCGGCCAATGTTTTGAGTTTGCAAATGTTCATGTCAGCCTTATAGGCCCGTATGTCACATGTATTAGTTTCTATATCATGTTAGGTCGTCCTATGTCTAGTATTCCCTTATGTTTTATTTAAGCTATGTCATGATGACCCTTTTGGCACATTTACCCATTATAGTACGATAAGAAAGATACGTTATGTTGGTACTCGGTTGAGTAAAGTATCGGGTGCATGTCGTAGCCCTCTGGTTTGGGTCGTGACAAGACCCAAACCGGGTGCACTTACCTGATAAAACGTGATCGAATAAAGGTTTAACATTTGCGTAGAACAAAAAATTTCCCTCCCAGATGCTACGCATTTAGTTTTCTACGGATCCCATAAGCTAAAACAAATAATTGGTCTACGGGAACACATTGATTTTTATGCGATCTCGGTTCTCTGCATTTTTTATCAGCCACTGATTTTTTCTTTTCGGGCACTCTGACCTGCTCAAATCAACTCCAAAAATTCTAAAACTTGGTAGATTAGTCAAAAACAATATCATTAGAAATTCTAAAAAAAGAAAATTTAAAAAATGACTAAAATTTTGGAAAACGATGGCTACGTGCTTGGCCAATGTGCGAACGCATTTTTTGTCACATAACATTTATGCGATCTGTAGAATTGGTATTCCACCGCATTTTTGAGTGATCATAGCTCACAAACTTTTAACTCGTTCCATAACAATTTGCGGTTTGCATAACCACTATGCGATCGCATTACATTTGCCGCAAAAAAGCAAGCTTAGCCTTTTTTCTTCACTTTCCCTGCATTCTAAGACACACACACATCAAAATGTTCAACAAAAACAACTAACCTACAAAAGTGAATATCTAACAACAATTTTTGAAAACGATGGGTTGCCTCCCACCAAGCGCCGCATTTAACGTCATGGCACGACGCGAATAAACTTTACCACTTTTCTCTCCAATTGAAAGATATGAATTGGGCACCTAACTTGGAATCCAGTCTGTGACCACGAGCGACAAAAGGTGGTACGTATATTATCAAGCCACATGCCATTTGCTTTATTTTGCTTTTCCTGGCTTTCATGTGAGGAGTGTGACTTTGCCTTCTTGTACCTTCAAATTGTAAGATGTATGGCCCTTGCCTTTCCTCTTTGCAATACCTCATTGAATTGTGTAGTTCAATTCCGATATCACCACACAATTACAATGTTTACAAATGCTTGGAATGTGACATCAAGCCTCTAAATTGCAATTCTTTCCGCATTTTGACATCCTCTTGGCCCCCGAATTAGAGCCATTTTCAACCACATCGGTTGAATCTAATTACATATTTTTCTTGGCATCACCAACAACAATGGAGTCAGTTCGAGGATGTTCAATTCTTGATTCCACGAAATAAAGAGCATTTTCTTCCTCTATGCTAGACTCTTCTTGACGTCTTTCAACACTCTCAAGTTGGTGCGCATATTGAGCCTCGACCAATATTGAGTTAGTACTTATTTGAAGTCCTCAAGTGCCAAGTTGTGTTTCTCCTCATTTTCAAGAATAGCCTCCAACAAGAGCATCACCCTCTCATTTTGAGCATGTGAGAGTTCATATTGATTTGGATCAAGTGCCAAAAGAAGGATTTTTAGCTTCAACCTCTAAGGAAGATTCTTGTCTATCTTTCACTTCCGAGGATTTTTTGACCTATAAAGCTTCAAGCATTTCTCCCATTTGTGACTTCAACCTTTCAAGAGCCACATAATTTTGGAGTCTATTTTTCAAAAGTTCCTCCGAGGCATTTTGCTCCTTGTTTCCTCCTTCAAGCAGGCATTCCATCATGAACTTAAACTCTCCATTTTGACCATTCTCAATTTCTTCCACTCCAATACCCCTATAATTATCATCATAAAAAGTAGAATCATCATAGCGGGTTCGAAAATAGAAGGAAAAATAAGTACAACTAGTCCAATGAACCTTTTGACCACCACACTTATCACAAATACTCCACTCATGGGTTTGAGATTGGGCGCATAATCCGTCATCGAGGGAATTTAAATAATTTTTCCACGAGTGTGGTCCTCCGCAATAAGGACAAGGGTCTTCAAAGTATGAACAATTACTATCCGACCAATTTTCATTACATGATGCGATTTTTTAAAACTAAGAAAATAAAAAAGAATATCAACAAGAAAACAATTAAGAAGATAAACAATGATAAGAAAATAATTACACTAATATTCACAAGTTTGGACCAAAGCATGTACACTTACTTCTCAAAAAATCTAAATACACCAAATTATACCCCGGCAATGGCATCAATTTTGATGACGTCCAAATCGACTACTAAAACATAAATAGATGCGGTCACATGCAATAAAATATACCCAACTATGAGTCGGGGTAGAATCCCACGGAGAACAATATGTAGACGATTAGGCGTGTAAGAGAATTACCACTTGTTATGCTAAGACAAAACTTAAAAGGGTTTTGAGAAAATATTTATGTCTAAATGCGAAAATGTAAAATAACCTAGAAAGCAAGTAAAATGATCAATGTCTACAAGCGTGGATACACGGGGAATTACACTCAAGTAACGATCCAATGTATTTCACGATTTTACAACTATGAACGATTTTATGCTAATTAGCCACGGATATTAATTCTATTAGTCTCTTCCGAAGACTAACAAGAATTCCTAATCGAATTATCCCTAAAACAATTAACAACTTATGCACATCAAACTATGGATACAAATAGTTCAAACCCAATCACTAGGTAGAATCTATAAAGTGAGGGTTAACGCCTCAAGTTCTTGTTAATTAATCTATCCCAACCCTAAATTATCTCTTCCAAATTTAATCTGAAGATATGGCCGACTCTTAGGGTTAGCTTATCCCATTGAAACATTAAATAGCAAGAATAATTAAAGAAATAAAAATTCACTTCATAATAAATTAAAATCGTTTAATCCATAAGCACAACAAGATATTTAATCCTCACTTTAAATATAAATATTCCTATGAACAAGATTAAAGTGTTGGAAAAAATATTACACACTTAGATATTCAATACAAAGCAAGGAAATAAAGAAATGAACATATTTGGGTAAGAAATTCTTAATCAAAAGCTTAAAATCATCAAGACCCAAGTGTGTGTGCAAGAAGCCTAGATTCCAAACTTGTCTTCTCTAGTAAAAATAAGTCAATGGTCTGCCAAAGATGATGTACAAATGAGTTAGGTCTTAAATGGTTTGGGGGTCGAAAACGTGAAATGCCAAAACTGCCCAATTTCTTGTAAAGACCCGGCCGGTCGTTCCGTGAGATTAGCCCCCTTTCCTCCATTTCTTCTTTATCATATGTTTCATAGCCTATTTATGTTGTGTTGGGTCGATTGGTTCTGGTTCGGACAAGTCGTGGTGATAACAGAGACACTTAGTCTCTTAATTGACTTAATAGTTGCAAAAGTCAACTGGGAGTTGACTTATTCGTAAACAACCTCGGAATATGAATTTTATGGCTTGGATAGGTTCGTTAGGTGATTTGGGACATACGAGTGCATTCGGAATGAAGTTTTGATGTCCGGTGTAGAATTAGGATTTAATTGGCAAAAGTTAGTTTTTGGCGATTTTCGATTGGCAGGGGAGAATAAGCTATTAGGGTCGGAATGGAATTGTGGAAGCTGGAACAGGTTCATAATAAAATTTTGGATATGCGCGCAAGTTTTTAGGTCATTCGGACGTGTTTTGGTTGGTTTCGGCATCATTGGCGGAATTTAGAAGTTTCAAAGTTCATAGGCTTGAATTTGATGTGATTTTGGTGTTTTTGCGTTGTTTTTGGTGTTTTGAAGGCTCAACTAAATCTGAATGAGGTTATAGGATATGTTTGTATGTTTAGTTGAGGTCCCGAGGGTCTCGGGTGTGTTTCGGGTGGTTAACGGACGAACTCTTGGCTTAAAAACTTGGCAGATTTTTGCTGGTGTGAGTTTCTGGTTTCCTTCTATGCGATCGGGGGAGGATGTTTTCGATCAAGTAGGCCTAGATGAGGATTGTAGTATTTTTGTTATATGCGATCGCGTGAGGGGGCTGAGCTGTTGTTCTTCGCGATTGCATAGAGTGGTTCGCGACCGCGTGGGTTTATGTCCAGCTGAATCGCGATCGCGTGTGTATGTCTGCGATCACGTAGGGTAATTTTATGGGGCAGCAAACTCTTTCTTCGCGATCGCGGGGGAACTCCCTTGATCGCAGTGAAGAAAGAGACCTATGCAGACCGTTTTTAAGTTCTAAACGGGGGTTTTTGGCCATAACTCTACATTCCATTAGAGAGCTCGTAAGAAGGAGAATTTGGACGAGATTTTCTGTGGGATTCTTGTGGTAAGTGTTCTTCAATCACTTTTGGTTTGATTTCATGATTTATTCTTGATTTTTATCATGCAATTTGAGGAATTAAAGTAAAAATTGTGAAAGAATGGGAGGGAGAATTGAAAATTTCTCTTGATCATTTGAGTGGGCAATTGAGGTCGAATTTTAGTAAATTTGGTATGGGTAGACTCGTGACAGAATGTGAATTCTAGTGTTGTGATTTTTATTGAATTCTGAGATGTAGGCCCGGGGCTCGGGTTTTGCCAATTTTTTGAATTGTACCTAAAATTGATAGTTTTCGATTGGGATTTTTTCCTTTAGCGTATATTGATGATGTTTATCTGGTTTTGGTTAGATTCAGAGCAATCGGGAGACGAGAGTCAAGAGCATCACATATTAGTATTTGTGTGATGACCCAAAAGGTCATCTTGTGTAATTTAGTAGAAACTCTGTTTCGAGGCCCCGAAAGCCTCCGTTAATGTCACCTCGATATACCTGCATAGCTCGAACGTGTAACCAGGAAGCCTTTATGTGAAAACTTGATGAAAAGTGGATTTCATAATGATTAATTGATTAAAATTGACTTTGGTCAACATTTCTGGTAAACGGGCCCAGGCCCGTGATTTGATGGTCCTGGAGGGTCCGTAGAAAAATATGGGACTTGGGCATATGCCCGGAATCGAATTCCGAGGTCCCAAGCCCGAGAGATGAATTATTAAAGAAAATTGTTTTCTGAAAATAATAAAGACTTTTGAAAATGATAAATAATGTGAAAACCATGTTGCCGGGCCCGTATTATGGTTCCGGAGCCCGGAACAAGTTGAATATATGTTATGTGAGTTATCTGTGAAATTGGCTGTAAAACAGACTTGAAATGTCGAGTTTCAGATCAAAACCGGAATAATTAAGGCTTATGATGTTTTGAGAAAATTCTAGGAGATTTGCGGTTTAATTCCTTGTTTTTGAGGATATTTTGGTGATTTAAATTCTTTAATAAGTCCGTAGGATAATTTGGGAGTCGTGTGTGTTTTTGGTTTGGAGACCCGAGGGCTCGGGTGAGTTTCGGGTAGTTAACGGGTGTATAAAGTAGAAAAATCTGGTGTTTTTGATGTTCTGCAGGTGTCAAGTGTAACACCCTTCGCGAACGCGATCAAGGGCCCGCGAACGCGAAGGGTAATCATCTTGGCTGAGTTTTTTCTCTCCGCAAACGCGTAGAGGGAGAGGCGAACACGGAGCACTAGACAGTGCTTCTACGCGAACGCGTTCCCAGGGGTGCGAACTCGTAGTGTTAGTGGGGGGGGCTGGGTAGGTTGTTCTTCGCGAACGCGGCCCTAGGCTCGCGAACGCATAGGTCAGAACAGCCAACCCTTCGCGAACGCGAAGGGTAATTTTTGCCTAGTGATTTTTAAAGCTTAAAAACATAATGCATTCGGGATTTCCTCATTTCCATCACTCTCTTCTTCCTCAAATCCCCATTGACGACCTCCAAGCTAATTCTCCTCCATAACCACTTGGGTAAGTGACTTCAACTCCAATTTCTTTCATTTTTCCTTCATCAACACTAGAATCCTGGCCTAAAAACCTAAAAACAAAGTATAAATTAAGGGATTTGGGTAGAGTTAGGGATTATGGGACTTTGGGGAATTCAACCTCAATTTGGGGTCGGATTTTAAAAAAAATCATATATTTGAACTCGTGGATGTATAGGTGATCGGGTTTTGGTCCTAGCCTCGTGTTTGGACCAAGCGGGCCCGGGGTAGAATTTTGGTATTTTTGGAAGAATGCTTGGAGATGGGTGATTAGGCTATAGAATTGATTTATTGAGTCATTATTGATATACATGAGTTAATTATGTCTAGACAATACCATTCCGGAGTTGAATTCTAAAGGAAATACGGTGTTAGAGGGTTGATTGCTATATTTTGGACACGAGGTAAGTGTCTTGCCTAACTTTGGTGAGGGAATCGGTATCGCATGCTATGTGCTAAGTGTTTATCATGTCCAATGCATAGGTGAGGTGACTAGTACCTATGCATTGTGTGTGAAGCATGCCCGTGAGTCCATTTTTGATGAAATTCTTGTCCTTACTTCCATATCCTTTGTATTATGATTTTTTCTCTACTTGGAAGTTGATTGTTGTTGAAAATACTCGTTGATGAACTCGTGATATAATGGTCCTATTGATGACCCAAATGTAAAGGATATACTTTAAAAGGTTGGTTATAGCCAAGACCCTTGCCGGACAATTTGTTGTGATAATTATTGATATTTTCCCCTTGCCGGGTGACCATGATTTGTGATTCCACTATGCTGCATTCCTTGCCATTTTGATAATTGTCATTGCATTGGTGAGGAAGAGTGTAAAACACGAAGGGTGATGCTGTGCCATGATTTACATTGATTACATCATACATCGCATAGTGAGGAAGAGAGTAAAAGCCTGAATGCTGATGCCGTGCCATGATTTACATTGATTTTATCATACACTGCATAGTGAGGAAGAGAGTAAAAGCACGAAGGGTGAAGTCGTGCCATGATTTACATTGATTACATGATACATTGCATAGTGAGGAAGAGAGTAAAAGCACGAAGGGTGATGTCGTGCCATAATTTACATTTAAAAGCACGAAGGTTGATGTCGTGCTATCATTACATTACCATACATGATACATTGCATCGTGAGGAAGAGAGTAAAAGCACGAAGGGTAATGCCGTGCCATGATTCATGTTATCTTACATCGTACATTGCATTGTGAGGAAGAGAGTAAACGAACGAAGGGTGATGCCGTTCCATTTATTACATTTCTGGCATTATATTTGTTTCATTAGCATGTTTCTGATAAATCGCCTTCTTGTCTAATCCTATGTGCTTAATTAACTGCTCTATTTCACCTATTACCCCATTGTTTGTTCATGTATTCCCCTACATAAGTGTTTATGTCTTGCCTTGTTGTTCCACGATACATGTTGTAGAATATGACAGGTTAACGTTTGTTGTCAAATCTAGCCTCGTCACTACTTCGGCCGAGGTTAGGCTCGGCACTTACTCAATACATGGGGTAGGTTGTACTGATGATACACTGCACATCTTATTGTTTTGCGGATCCTGCACTCGGACCCAGTGGACAGCGTTGAGGGAGTCTCCTTCAGTTCACCTTAGACGCTTCAAGGTATACCCGCTGGCGTTTGTGGGCCTTGGCGTCTCTCATATCCCTAGTTCTTCACTTCTGTGTTGTTTTCTTCTAGTTTTTCGGAGACAGTCATGTATTTATTTTAAGACTTTGCATTTAGCATTCAAATAGACAGTTCGTGAGTTTGTGACTCCAGGTTTTGGGAGTTTATTGCGACGTTGTATTATTTTTTTTTACTTAGATTTAAACCGTATTTATTTCCGATGTTAAGTGATGAAATCTTTTTAGTTTATTCTGTTAATTAGGTGTTATCATGTTACTTTAATTGTACACGTTGGCTTGTCTAGCGGGTTCAACGTTAGACGCCATTAAAGCCCGATGGTGGGATTTCGGGGCGTGACAAGTTGGTATGAGAGCACTATGTTGCTTAGGTCTCACAACTCACGGACAACTTGGTAGAGTCTGAGGGATCGGTACGGAGATGTCTGTATTTATCCCAGAGGCTGCAAAGTTTGGATGACTCCACATTTCTTTTCATATCTGTCATGCGATATGAATTCTGAGTACTGATTGAGTTTCTGTTCTATTCTCTCACATATGGCGAGGACGCCTGCTTCCCTTGGTTCCGCTCAGCAGCCCGACACTCCTGCTACAGCTCCTACGAGGGGTCGAGGTCGAGGACGAGGTCATACTAGAGGCCGAGGCCGGGGCCAGGCTCAGCCTAGAACAGCAGCCCCAGTGGAGGACCCTCAGGTCGAGTCTGACAAGGAGGTCCCAGTTCAGGCAGTCCCAGTTGGACCAGCTCAGGTCTTAGAGGGGTTAATAGCTACCCCATTGCTTCATGACGCTCATGTCCGTCTAGTCGGACTCATGAAGGGTGTAGCATAGGCGGGTCATCTTCCTACTGCACCAACCGTCTCTCTGGCTGGGGGAGGTACCCAGACTCCTACCACCCGCACGCTAGAGAAGCTAGCTCCACAGTTTCAGACTTCGGCACCTCAGCCAAACGGAGTAGCTCAGTCGGGTATTGCAGCACCAGTAGTAGAGGGAGCAACTATGTCAGCGGATGCCTTGTGGAGGCAGGACAAGTTCACTAAGTTATTCACTGCTACTTTCACTAGTTCACCATCAAAGGATCCCCAGGATTATTTGGACAGCTACCATGAGGCTCTTCGGAACATGGGCATAGTGGACTCTAACGGAGTTGACTTCGCTTCTTTTCGGTTATATCGCGCAGCCAAGAGTTGGTGGAGAGACTATTTGTTGGTTGGTTTCCCAGTGCACACGCAAGTGTACGTGGTCGACAAGTAATATAGGAATTGA
>ML425748.1:662-18824 GCA_005239525.1 Nicotiana knightiana | reverse complement strand
TAAAGAAATTAGCTAGACATGTTCATAAGAATCAAATCCAAAATAACTTGCATAATTAAACTATAAAATACTGAATAAAAGCTATACAAATCGATGTTTTACTTCTCTTCAATGGCTTCCTCCTTCGAATTCCCCTTCAAGTTGTGTTTTGGGGTCTATTTATATGTTTGGGATAAACCCTAAACATGTAGGAGACTTCTATTCCAACCGGGAAACACTTAAAACTCTTTAAACTCGGAATTGACGGACCTTGGGACCCAGGCGTTTGGGCCCAAACGCCCCCTTAAAGCCAGGGCAGTCCTGTCTTTAGGGCTCTAACGCCCCACTAACGCCAGGCTGACCCTGGATTTAGGGGCCAAACGCCCCACTAACGCCCGGGTTGGCCTAGATTTAAGGCCAAAACGCCCGGCTATAGCCCGGGTCACTCCTTTTCGACTCTTGATCGTATTTTCGACGTTCATGCATCCATTTAGCTCGGTTTCCATCTCTAATGCACCTACACATGAAATAGACTCCATTATGCACATAAAAAGTGTATTTTATCATTAACGCACATAAAATGTAGGGCATATAACATCTTAAACCATGAATTCTAGCCTCGCATCAATTCTCATCGTGCTTAAACATGATTTAAGCTTTTTCCCTTTTGTTTGATTCATTTTGATAAAACCCCCAAAATTTTGGTTTCAATCCATGATTCTGAGTTTATTTTGCGATAATGTTTTACCTGTTCTAGTATGACTACTTTGCTTTCATGTACACTGCATGATTTTGTGATTTTTGCTCTATGTTTGCTGTTATGGTTTCTGACCCTTCGTCACTTCTGCCTAAAACATGTTTTTTCTGCTTGGTCCTTTAATTATTTGTTATGTTCTGATGTGAATACCTAATTTTGTGATTAAGGTTTCTAATTTTGCCNATATGTGATATTCTCCTAATTGATGTGGATTTCCTGTAATTAGAACCTCATTCGAGGGTTTCCTTACTGATTTTCAGAATCTAAATTATCTCTTGCCTTATTTCTATGAATAATTCTATTAAATTAATTTACATGTGCCTTCCTTAATTGGAATATTCTGAACTTAGCCTCTATTACATGCCTTATACCTTTACCATGCTGAAATTTATTTCCTTATGTGCCTCATATGGTGTCTTTCCTTATTGATCACATGTCTCCTACTTTTACTATGCTGAAATTACCTTATTGATAACATGTTTAGTACCGTTTGGAATTTAATCCCTTAATTAAGGGAAGAAATTAAACTGATTTTGTGTTGATTGATTCTAATTTCTTATTTTACTGCTTGACAATGGACTTTACCTTATTTCTGCCTATTTTCAAAACTATATATACTCTATTCGTTCCATGGCACACACAGACACGAATTGATCTGTCCAACTCTCTCTCTCTCTCTCTCTCTCACACACACACACACACAATTAAAAAACTCTCTCTCTCTTCTTTGCTAATTACTACTATTCTAAGCTATAGCCGACTGCAAGCCAAGGCTAACTATTGTGCATCTCCTACTTCCTGTTTGTGTTACTGCTTTCTTCACTTCATTGGTATGTTCTTATTCAGACTTCAGTTCTCAAACCAACATGTTTCTGTTGTTGTTGCAATTCACTATGTTTCTAATTTGCTTTTACTTATTATTCTGTTGTTCAACATGTAACTAGGATCCTGAACTCCCCTTTGCCTGTTAAGTTTATGCTTTACTTGTCTAGGACCAGCATGTTTCTGTATACTTAGTGTCACACCTCCTTTTTCACCTACCCCCGAATTAATGAAGGGGTAATAAGGGAGTTTTTCCACTTTAAGTGACATTATTCAGATTTGGGATTTATTTATTTATTTCAGAGTCGCCACCCGGATTTTTGACGATGCTCCGGGACACCGTGTTATTTAAAAATCCCAAACCGAGGAAAGTTTGACTCTGTTTTAATTTGTGTGCGACCAGAAATTCGAGTAAGGAATTCTGTTAACCCGGGATNCATGAGTTGTCGCACCCGAGTGTAGATTACGTAGTCAAGACTATGGTCATGACAATTTTAAAGTGCCTATTTGAGGCGATGTTTGATTATTCTTCAGGTTTTCCTATTTGAAATAACATTTTTAGTTTTAAAATCAATTATGATGTTTATGGATTTATCTTGGACAAGTTACGATGGCGTACACTTGTTGTTTTTGAACACATGGCAATCACGTCACATGAGATGCACCCGTGGTTGCTATATGCATTTTATTAGTTGTTTGGAGTGAGGGTCGGGGGCATGAGTTGCCACTCCCGAGTGTAGGTTAAGGTAATTTGAGGTAATACTCGATTTTTGTCAAGTTTCAAAGTAAGGGTGTTCATTCTACCTAAGGATTACCTAAAATGATGTTCAATAGCCTAAAGATAACATGTTTTGGGCTATGGCCTCGTTTAAGCCCCAAATTGTATCACTTTAGGCCATCCTAATTAATTCATTTGGACATGATTCGAAAAATAGTCAAGAACAAACATACTAACACATCTCACGTCTATATGGTAAGAAATAAGGCAAATTTTGAATTGTGAATATAAGGTTACATATACAAGATTTCTTTACCGTTTGATCTACTCTAAACAAGAGTATTTATACACAGCTTATGGATCTAACATGGAAATTTGTCTTAAATTTTTTGACAGAACAAGCCTTAAAAAAAACTGAATTAAGCTATGGTTGCTTTTATTTAGAGCGGGCAGTTTAAGAAAAGATCCGGATTTCAGATTCTACCTTTTGATGATCGATTTGAAAACCCATTTGTGTTCAGTAGTGAGAAATTTACAGCGAATTTCGTGAATGAAAACACTTCTCATGATAATTGACAACAGAAGAGAAAAAGGATTGGTTACAGATTGTTTAACACAATTAATGGGTCTAACATTCCAGGCCCCATAGCCTGAAATTCAGACACTACCAGGATCAATTGGGCCATGTTTACGAGTCTAGCCCAGCTCGGGTGACCTTGGCATGTCTGGACCATAACTACTATAGTAATAAACGTTTCTGAATTAAGAAAAATACAACTGATCATAAATTTATATAGTTCAGTCCATATTTACAACTTAAAAAAAAGCGAAATGTACATAGAAGCCTGTAGATATGCTATTACTATTACATTAATCCTGAATCATAGTAATACTGATTTACTAATAGGAAAAATAAAGAAGGGAAAAACAAAACTAGTTGCTGCTCCTGTGCAAGCCAGCAAACATGTCCTTCGAAGACTTAAACCTGCATTTTAATTATAAGTCCAAAGTTTGAGTACTTGGACAGTATTAACGACAGACCTTTGGGCATTTTCGTAAGATGAATCTAGTCACAAAAATGGAGTTAGATTCATCCTTAATGATGCCTTAGGAGAACAAAATATGTTCATGCCTTCTTATGGACTGAATCTAACCATAGAAAAGGTTAGATTCAAACGCAGTGATATTACTTTGTTTAGACTCTTTAACATTCATCTTTGTGTCATGCAACAGATTTCAGCAAGCATTTATTCACATACCTTGACTACTATGGGCATTTTGAGGAGTGAATCCGACCATTTTGTTACTTCAGATTCACTTTCCTAAAGCTCCATCTCATTACACACTTATATCCTTTGAAGGACAATTTTCAGCAAAAGCTAAACTACTGTTATGCACTATTAATGGGGTGAATTTGACTATTAGAAAGTCAGATTCATCTACCCTAGTGCTAATTCAACATAATTCCAAACCATATAGAGGCTCACTCATTTAGGCATTTTAGAGGATGAATCTGACCAATCAAAGGCTCAGATTCCTCACTCTGATGCCCTTCTTAATTACATATTTCATACCCTTTAAAAAAGGGTAAACTTCAGCTAACCATACTAATGTTTGTGCACTGCTAAGGGGGTGAATTTGACTATTAAGAAGTCATATTCATCTACCCTAATGCCAATATCCTACACTATCTAGAGACTTGCTTATTGAATCTCTTTATTTACCAAAGAGACTTAATCGAAAGCATATTTCTGCATTCTTATTGATGGAATCTGACCATAGAGAAGGTCGGATTCAACCCCTTAATGCAGCTTGTTTCCTAATATAGGACCATGAGTACTTATCACATATAATCTTAAGCAAACAATCATGCACCAATAGGAGAAATACTAACACCAAGACATTACCTATCACACTCACAGAATCATTATCATGCGAATAAATATCTACACAGTCACATTTAACAAAACAGGAACAGTAACTTCATTCATCAAGAACAACCAGTTTTACACAGTGAGCAGAAAATGAGGATTCTAGTCCAAAAATTTCATTAAGAAGAGATGAACTGATACATACCTTTAAAGAGAAAAACAACAAAGAGACTTGACCAAATAAAGGTCAAGTAGGAACAATAACAGCAAGAAGGAAGAGAAATCAGCAACAACAAGCAGAAACCCCAAAGAAAACCAAACAGTCCAGCAAGAATACACCCAGAAATCTTGAGTATGAATGTTTGAAGGAAAACTTCCAGAAAACCCCAAAATTCAGAAAAGAGAAGATAGCAACTGAACTAGGCCATCTACTTATGAACTTGTTTTCCAAAAGGAAATCAGATTTTTTTCTAACAGTACTCTTCTTTTCAAAACCTTTTAAGTGGAGATAGTATTTCTGAAAATGGGAAGGATTCTATATCCCAGCAGCTCAAAAGTGTAAACAAATGTCACCCCACAGTCCAAATTTTTTTTTCCACCTCTAAAAAGTGGGTCTACTTATAGGATATTTGGGAATGGGATATTCTTTGAATATTCCCTATCCAATACTGAAAAAATAGTACCAAAATAGTACATAGGGCAGCTGTCACCCTTATCTTTTGGACAGCTGCCCCCTATTCTAGAACTATCCTACCCATTAAAATGACTCTTTTACCCTTAAAAAATCTGATTTCCTAATATATATTTCCTCATGTACCCCTTTGAAGCCCCTATATTTACCATTAGGTAACCAGGGTTACTTAATTGGGTTACCATTTAACTATGGTTAACTGACACTAGTTATGCCCTTTAGGTGACAACTAGTTGTTCTTCACTAAGGTTGAGTTAATTAATTAAAGGTTAGTTGATTAAATGCCTAGATTTGGCTTTCATACTACTTACTATGTTTAAGTCATTTAATAAACAGTTTAATTAAACTTAATGGAGGTTGGTCAACTCAGTTCTCTTAACTTAGGTTAAACGAATCTGTTTTAGTCCATTAACCTCAAACTAATTGTTTTAAACAGATTTTATTTTTTTAGTTAATTACTTAAGAAGCTACCTAAGTTAATTTCTAGATTGAAGAAGTTGGAATCATTTAAATGTGATACTAAGTGAATCAATTATTCTGAAGCTCAGTTAACTATATATTAACTCTGGTTTAAGTTGTTAAATAATCTAGGCTAATTGGTTTGATCCTTTAGGACTAGGTTAAGTGGCTCATTTCAGTTCAATTAGACTTAACTAATTAACTATCAATGTAGGCAATCTAGGAATTTAGTCACCTTTATAGGTTCAAATATCAGCCTAATTACTCAAATAGGCTATTAGGCAGCTAATCACTGTAGTTGCCTAGCATTAAACTAGAGATTAACTTTCAGATGACCCAAACCTCGGAGTAATTTAACTTATTAGGATCAAAGTTTTATTAATGAAATAGTAGATTAGGGAAAACTTACTATCAAGAACACTAGACAATCTATATGCATATCAAACCGAACTAATTGACCAAATGAATTAATAGCCAAACAAACTCATAAGAAAATAGCTTATCAGTCATAATATTCAAAGGGAATCTGACCAAGAACAAATATATGACTGTCATGGACTCATTTGAATCTTAAATCTGAACCACATTATTCGGCTACCTAATCAAGCACATAGAAGGAATCAATTAATTAAATGGATCAAGGAAAAAGAAATGAGCATACATATGAAACAGTGACAAAACCCTAGGTTAGTTACTAACGAATTAAACATTCAGGATTTTGGATTAATCAAGGGAGAAAAAAAAAGCACGTAAACAAACATGAGACATCTGAGGCAGAACAAAAGGAGAAAAAGAAAAAGCTAATATAAACACGGATGTAATAATACAGCAAAGATCAAGCACTTTCATGTAACAATCAGGAAAGAAACAGATAGCAAGGAAAAAGGTGATACTCGTTTGAGGGGTTTAGACGAACTACGGTGACTTTCCGGAGTTAGGCCGGACTACGACGACTTCCAAAAGTGACCTTTACTCACATGAATCGACGGCTCTTGTCAAGAGCCATCGACTCATGTGAGTTTGTGTCACAGAGCCGCTTGGATTTGCCTTAGCACAAATTAGGGTTTTGACAGCTTCTTATATCTGAAAAAACTCACGATTGAACGGTGATTTAGGGAAACCGACGGTGGGATGGGATTAATGAGGTTACGGGGATTGTCTGTTAAAATTTTGGGGTCGATTGGGTGAGGCTCCGATGGACAAAAGGCGGTGGGATCCTTGGGCGGCTAGGGTTTGTTAGAGGGGAAAGAGAGAGAGACGAAGGGGAAAAGGGGGGGGAGGGGGTTTAGACTTTTGCAGATGAGGGTAGGGGGGTTTAGGAACAGTTATATAGGTTTAGGGGTGTGGAGTTCGGAACCGTTGGATTGAAGTGATCCAACGGCTGGGGTTTGATGAGGCAAAACGGTGTCGCTTGGTTGTTACGGGGGGCAGGCCGGGTAAAAGGTTTGGGCTGGAGTGTATTGTGTATAGAGAAGGGGTTTGGGCCTGGGTAGTTTTGGCCCAGGTCCGATTTTAATCCCCTTTAATTAACTAAACCAGTTAAATTAATTAAATTCAAATCTAATTTAATCCAAGAAATGTAGTAATTAATTTAAACCTTATTTATTTACAGATTAATCAAGAATAACACGACCAATTTTATATTCCTAATTAAATCCGTGATTTATCGACTAAAAAATGATTAGTTTTTAATAATTAATTATTAAAACTACATTACGTCAAGTAAGCATCATTCGTTTATTATTTAGTTAACTATAACTTTATAATTCCTTGATAATTATGATGCGCCTAATTTTCGCAAGTTTAAATAATTTTAAAGGATGAATTATGAATATGCAATGCAAAATAAATTCACAATTAACACTGAATTCAACAAAAATCTGTGAAATTAATTTATTTTATCGAATTTTGTAGGAGTATATGGTGGGTAAAAAATCACATGTTCACACTTAGCACTTTCTTCTTATGTGAATCTCCATGCCTATGACTGGTACATTAGTTTAATCATGGTCTTAGTTGTTTGGTGTTCATCTAATCCGGTACTTTACTGTACCCCTGATCCTCTGAACCCTTAGGAGCTTCTGATTGCACGCCTGTGTGTGTTTCTGCCTACTACATGTTTGCCCTTACATGCTCTGTATTTGTCCCTCAAATCCCATTACCCCTGCTTGTGATTGTTGGACTATCCCTGGTCCTTTGTGTGATGTTGAACTCCTATTCCAATCAAGTTTCCCTCTTCAAAACTGTTTTCGTACTTACCCTTTCTCAAAATTGTTTTCTTACTTAAACCTTTAAAAAAAAAACAATCTCACATACACTCTTAGAAGTCTAGGTTCTGCCCCTTCTGTGTGAGCATTGCCTTGGGACCTTGAGCTCCCTCTGAACTTTGACACACAGAGGCTGGCCATTCCACACTGCACTTACTCTATTTTGGCTATGAAATCTGGGTGTGAGCACTGCCCGGGATCCCTTGAGGTCCTTAGAGAACTCTGACACACCCGGATTATGAGAAGGTTGTGAAATAATACCTGGCATTGAGAACCTGGAGACTTGAGCCTATTCTGTAGGCTCCCTATAGTTAACTTCTTATTTTTCTTCTGTTTCAGTTGTGTAATTCATATTCAATGGTCCGTAATAATTAATTGTAAACAACTCTGGGTCGGATAGTGAAAAATGGGTGGGTGATATGCATGTTGTAGTATAATTAAGGGTAGAGACCATGTTTCTAGGTTTATTTTCTCCATGTGCAATAGCATCCATGTTTAGGTACAACACGCCATGCATTAGATATCATGATACTTAGGATCTATGTGTATTCAACATCTCATCTACGCTTAGGAATCCTGCCTATAGGATAAATAATAAAATAAGTTGCTATTGCGTGATTCTGCCCATGTTCTGAAACTTCACTAGAATACTGTCCTAGGATAAATAAACTGCAATCATGTCTCATCATGCTATACACGTAGAGATCCTGTTCTAGGTAAACAACTATTAAAAATCTGTCATCTATGTTATTCCTGAAACTGTGCCTAATGCTGTGATTCTATGTGCATTTAGAAATCCTGTTTAAGTTACTATGCATCATGCTGCATTAGATATCATGCTATATGATCGTATCTATTTAACTGCATTTAGTCTAAATACAGAACAGTCCCCTGTTCTAAGCAACTGGTAATTAGTCCTTGCACATCTTCAACACCTAGAATGGCATGTTATTAGCTATAAACAACCTGGAGTCATTAACAAATCTGAATAACTGTTGCATGTTATCCTACACCTAGGCAAGCCTTAGGTAATTAGCTTAAAAAAAATAAAATCAGAACTGTCTTTGTGATCATGTTTAACTGTCAGCATGCTTAAAACCAGGTGGCAAGCGTGATTAAGACTTCCTCTCTGAGTTATGCAATAAATATGTCTTTGTGTTATCACCTAGATACCATGCTCTAGGATTCTCAATTAATATGGACCTTAGTTATGTATGAGACATGCTGTTTTGTGTACTATGTGTGGAGGTATACTTGAGCCTTTTATTTGCTTTCCATGCTCCCCTTAATTGAAGTCCTATATGTTTTACTATGTGTCGCCTTAGTATTTTACCTTTAAAACCTGAGGGTCTTCCTAGCACCTCCCTTTAGGATAGGAGTCTTAATTTCCTTTGGGACTGATAGGAAGGGACGGGTAACAACATGCAATAGAGGTCGAGACCAACACTCGTTTTTAATAACCTTACGGGGAGGGAAGGGTAGAATATGGATATGATGACCGATGCGCTAATGCCACGTGTAGCCCCTCTTCGAGGAGTGATTACCGGGTATTGCATTGATGTGATCCATATTATTATAAACATAGGACACCTTTTATATGCTTAGGTTGTAATCCTTTTCGAAAGCTAATATTCTTTACTATTTTTTTTAAACATCTGCATGCTTAAGACTTAAATCCCCTCTTATTTGAGCCTTTACTTGTTATTTGCTAATTGTACAAATTCACGAAACCATTTGGCCGGGAACCACACTTGTGGATTCTGAGGGGTTCCTAACACCTTCCCCTTAGGATGATTTCAAGCTCTTACCCAATCTCTGGTTAGTAATGTAGTTGTAATTGAACCCCTTAGATGCCCTAACGCACCGTTAAAATCGTTAGGTGGCGACTCTTAAAAATATGAAAACCCCTTTCCCAAAAGGAACGAGTTGTCCCAACCAATGTCATAAACCCGATTCCGCGAGGAAAAAGGGGGCGCGACATGGACAAGAAGTTATTTTGATTGGCTAAAGCGAGAGAGAAAAAGGCTCGCGACCTGGATCAAGTGAGGTGCATAAAAGACGAGGACGATCGAGTATTGATGGAAGATGCCCAGATTTGTCAAAGATGGCAGTCGTACTTTCATAAACTTCTGAACGAAGAGGGGGATGGAAACATCGTGTTATGGAAATTGTGGCACTCCGACTTTAGGTATTGTAGGTGCTTTAAGGTTGAGGAGGTCGTGGGTGCGATGGATAAGATGAGTCGGGGCAAAGAGACCGTATCAGATGAGATTCCAGTAGAGTTTTGGAGATATGCTGGTAGAGCAGGCTTGGAGTGGCTGACTGGGTTGTTTAATGTTATCTTCAGGACGAAGAAGATGCCTGAATGAGTGGCGGTGGAGTACAATGGTTCTAGTGTACAAGAACAAATGTGATATCCAGAATTGTAACAATTATAGGGGTATCAAGTTACTAAGTCATACCATGAAAGTTTGGGAGAGGGTAGTGGAATGGAGGTTAAGGAGGGCTCTATTTCAGAAAACCAATTCGGGTTCAAGCTGGGTTGTTATACTAGGGAAGCTATCCACCTTATCAGGAGGTTGGTGGAACAATACAATGATAGGAAGAGGGATTTTCATATGGTATTTATTGACCTAGAGAAGGCATCTGACAAGGTCCCAGGGACGTCATTTGGAGATGTCTGGAGGTGAAAGGTGTGCCAGTGGCTTACATTAGGGCAATAGAGGATATGTATGATGGAGCTATGACTTAGGTTATGACTATGGGAATTGACTTAGAGCCTTTTCCGGTGGTTATGGGATTACACCAAGGATCTGCGCTCAACCCGTTCTTATTTTCCCTAGCGCTGGATGCACTGACACACCATATCCAAGGAGAGGTGCCATGGTGTATGTTGTTCGCTGATGATATAGTTCTAATTGATGAGACGCGATGCGGCGTTAATGGGAGACTGGAGGTATGGAGGCAGGCTTTGGAGTCTAAAGGTTTCATGTTGAGCAGGACTAAGACACAATATGTGGAATGTAAGTTCAGCTACGTGACGGGGGAAGCGGATGTGGAAGTCAGGCTTGACTCGCAGGTCATCCTCAAGATAGAAAGTTTTAAGTACTAAGGGTCAATTATCCAGGGTGATGGGGAGATCGACGGGGATGTTACGCACCGTATTGGGGTGAGGGTGGATGAAATGGAGGTTAGCGTCTGGAGTCCTGTGTGATGAGAATGTGCCACCAAAACTCAAAGGTAAGTTCTATAGAGCGGTAGTTAGATCAGCCACGTTGTATGGGGTTGAGTGTTGGCCAGTCAAGAATTCAGATATCCAGAAAATGAAAGTAGCAGAAATGAGGATGTTGAGATGGATGTATGAGCACATTAGGCTAGATAAGATTAGGAATGAAGATATTCAGGAGAGGGTGGGCGTGGCTCCGGTGGACGACAAGATGCGGGAAGCGCGACTTAGATAGTTCGGACACGTGCATAGGAGATGCCTAGATACCCCGGTTAGGAGGTGTGAGCGATTGGCTTAGGAAGGTACGAGAAGAGGTAGAGGGCGGCATAAGGAGTATTGGGCTGAGGTGATTAGACAGGACATGACGCGGCTCTAGATTTTCGAGGACATGACTCTTGATAGGAAGGTGTGGAGGTCGAGCATTAGAGTTGTAGGTTAAGGGGTAGTCGACATGTTTCCCCATTTTTCCCTGTTTCCCTCTTTGTACTGACGAGTATGATAGTATTTTGTCTAGCCCTGCTAACGATTTATGTTGTCTTTCACACCTTTGCATAATATTTGTGTTACTGCTTTTCAATTTATTTGCTGTCTCTCACGTTGCTGATATTATTTTTCAGGTTTATTGTCACAGATCTATTGTCTTTGAGTCGAGGGTCTCCCAAAAACAGCCTCTCTATCCCCTCCGGGATAGGGGTAAGGTCTGCATACATTCTGCCTTACCCAGACCCCACTGGTGAAATTTTACTGGATTATTGTTGTTATTGTTGTTGTAAATGTATATATGTATTCAAATGTATATGCAGTATGTATTCATATATTTTGCATTATAGATGACCTGCTATACTTCATGTATTCAATGTATTGTATGTATTTAACTGTATTCAATGTAATTATATAATTTTAGTATATAAATCTATTTGTAAAGATACCAAAATATTTTTGTAAAGATACCACCAAAAAAAGAAAGGATGGATTGAATCTCTGAATATTGCTCTGTTTTAGGGGTATTTTTTGGTTGAAAATCTTTTCTATAACTGGAAATACAAATGTTGTGTGTTATAATTGAGTATGTTGAGTTATATTAGGAGTCTATCACGGTAATTGATTCACTTACCGTTTTTAAACAGATGAAGAACTTTCTTTCTGCAGATTTCCGTTACTGTATTCACGAATACAACTCGCGAATATATATGAATACAGTCTATGTTTAGCTGGACTTTCTTGTTTTCCGCCGAATTTTGCTACTGTATTCATGAATGCTTGAATACATCGAGTACACTCTATAATAAGTAAAACATAACTATAGGAAGTAATGAAGTAAATGGTAGCTATAGCAAGTTAATAGCCACTAAACAACAGTCATTTCTGAAAATTCCTCTATCATTAATTAAATTATATTAGCCCATAAAAGTTATTTGGACTAATATATCTTGAATTTAAAATATAGTCTAAATTATTTTATGAATTTAATCTATCTATCTATACTATACTAAAAGCACGAAACCCCTTAGCGAAATATCTTTCGCCTTTTTTATCCTTCAAATATAGAGTTTACACTAGACAAAATAGTCATTTTAACTAATTTCCTAATATTTAGGAATAAACATTTAATCAATTCCATAATAGGACTTTAAAATCTAACTAAATCTTTTTACTAGAAATTTTTCCTTATTTAAAATATATAAGAACTCCTAAAATTTTAAATCCTTTTGATTTGATATGACGATACCTTTCAATTTAGGATTCTTGTAGTATCCCTCCGCAACTTTGCCAAAACCCTTTTCCTCCTAAAATTTGGTAGATGTTAGGATAATGTGTTTCCTCCCAAAATTTGGTTTAGATTAGAAGTATTAATCATTTGTCTCACAAATTTTGGTATTTGATTTTCTTAGTTTTTCCAACACACAAAAAAAAAAAATAAAAAAAAATAAAAATATATATATATATATATATATATATACACACACACACACACACCCACTAATTAATATGATTATTCCCATGTTATTAACAATCCAAGAAGGCTCACGAGATTATTTGGTGAATTTTGCCTCAACTATTTGTTATTAAAATTTTGCCTTAATTATTCGGTAAAATTATTTTTGGTATTTCTTACACTAGGAAAGTTAATAATTTTTTTTCCTAAACTTTCGCTACTTCGTTCACTCTCATTAAGTGACTTTATCGGACTTGGTTAAATTCTCTTTACTCTTTCGAGTACTAAATGACTTCTTTTATTACTGAAATTATGCCGGTAAAATTTTCTTACTCTAAAGAGTTAATAAATTTTTTTCCTAGACTTTCACTACTTCGTTCAAGCCTCATTAAATGACTTTATTTATTATTAAATTGTCTAATTATGAAATTTTGTAGTATTAGATTCTCCACGAGCACTTGTGACTTCTATTTTTGGTACAAGTTTTTATTATTTGGTAAATTTTTCTTGTCTATTACATACATAAATATACTCTATATGAATCCTATCATGTATCAAATCATCAATTACTATTATGCTTAATTAGTTCTTATTCTACACTAAATCTAGTTTAAGTAAAATATATATGCCTACAATTACATATCATTTAATCATGTTTTAATCCACGATAAATGTGTGCGTGAAAAAAACATGTCTTATATTCATTACTTTGTAAATACCAAGTGCATGCGAGTATTTACCATTTTTTTGACCATAGTATCACGAGTTTGTATCTTGTCAATTGTTTGGATTACCAAATATGTAAACTCGAAATCAAATGTTTGAACTGAGACTGAATGTTTTCTGTATTTTGAATGAGTTTTCGTAGCTTCTTCCCGTTACCAAATAGTGCAGAACCAACAACATGACTTCATTTTTAAGCCATAAGATCTGCTAAATGAATCTTATAGTAAAAATAAAATCTAATAAATGAATGTTTATTGAATGATTGACATGAGATAACAAATTAACGATGGCCTAATTAATTAGTGCCTAGCTAACCTGTAACAGCAGGTTCACCAGTACACATCTTCCATTTGTGATACATTATCCATAGTTGAAGCAAGTAAAGTTCTCTTGCTAATTAGAGTATGTTACGTGCAGTAATATTAGTTAACCATTTCCTAGTTATTAGAAGTCATTCAAATTGTGTTTTTTTTTGTTTCCTTTATTTTAGGAGGCAGTTGCGATAGTTCAGCAACTTTTAGTTGGTGTTAGTTGCTAATCTTTTGGGAACTCTTCATGTATAAAGTCACGCAACTAGAAGAAATAAAGCATTGAATGATTTTATTCCAAATCTCGAGCATACGAGAAAGAGGCCGTGGTCTCCTCTATCAGACCAGTTTCCTCATTAACGAGACTTTTGCCTTTTGTTTTCTATTCCAAAAATAAGCTCTCGAAAGCAGTACGTGCCAAAGTGGTTTCAGAGCACAAACATGGACCAATAAGTGGAGCCATTGGAGACGGCTGTTCAAAGCTTGTCCAGTGGACAGCAAGCCCTTGCCAATCAATTGAATGAAGTTTTATCACTGATGAATTCTAAACTTGATGACGCGACCGCGAAGCATCTCTGCATCTGCGAACGAGGCCACTCATGAGTGTCCAGTTATCAACAACACTCGCTCAAGTTTCATTCCAAAGATGAAGTGTTAAGAACCCGAATCCACAACACAAAGTAAACGAGGGAAATGATAGGCTTGATTCATGAACTCAAAGAGTTATTCATTACAATAACATAAACTAGAACATTCAGAGACGAAGGATACAGAGAGCCAATGGAGAACAGAAAGAGAAAAGCTAGAGGGAGAAGCAGAAGACCTGAGATAGAGGGAAACAAAGTTCTCGTCAATATGCATAATCTCAAAATCACCGGCCACTATTCTTTTAATAGAATAGTCCTTGGGCTCACTACTCAACCCGGATCCCAAATTAGCCTGACCTTAATGTTTCTTCTCGGCCCAATAGCTCTTCTCAAACCAATAGCTATTTGTGTGTTGATATCCTTATTGGGATGGGGTTGATTCATAACAATACTCCCTTCCTCAAAAAGAACCTTGTCCTCAAGGTTCGAAGACAATGATATCATAATGGTGACGTTCACTGATGGAGCTTGAAGTAACATTATGGAACAGTCCACATATGAAAATGCAATAACCACATCTCCAAAAGTCTCAATAAAGTTACTTGTCACCAACCATGTTCGTGAGAGTTCATATGTAAAGCCTCCACCACTACTAAGGTGTTTGATCTGCTCACCAGTACTACCAGATGTAGCCTAGGAGATTGCTAATGAAGCCTTCTTTTTAATATCGAACTCCACAATTTGTAGCAAGTGAACAAATTCAGTCACAATCACACACTGATTTTGCTCCCCATGGCTTGTTGGGATGTTTAAAATTGTCCAATTATTGTGATACCCAAATGAAGCCAACTGAAAGTTGGTAATTCTGTTATAAAAGAGTCCAACCAACTCAGTTATACAACAACACCTGGCTACTAAAAGCAACTCTCCTGGTGCATTCCACAACCTTGGATACATTGATTTCCTTGACAGGAGAGGGAAGCTCATCTTGTTTACAACAATTTGAATGGACAACTCAACAAAAATAGATGAATCAGTAACATGGGAATGTCTAATTCTACTTTCCTTCCTTGTCATCTCAACTCTATCTACCCCAACAATGACTTTCTCGTCATCTCTCCTAAACTCAAAAAGCGCATCTCCATTCTCCTCGTCATGGCCCTCCTCGATGAGATTTGTGCCATCCTGCAACCTGCTGGTCAGTCTGACATCTGAGATAGCCTTTCGTGAGATCAAGCCGAAGTTTATTTCTGTTGACATGGCAGTAGGCGAGATTGCTCCTCCATAGCTCAAGGTTGGTTTTCTTTTCTTCCCAATACTATCTTGTGGCTTCATTGTCAACTGGGCCTTTTCACCTCTCACTATATTTTTCACAACCGTACTAAGAACAGAGCAGAAATGACTATACAGAAAAGTCAACTCCACTTCATTTAATTTATCCACAACCATGTTACCCTCGAGAGCTTCATACTTGACTAGAACATCGTCAAGAACATTACTAAAACTGTGTTCCCACGATATGTGTTTGAAATCTGCCAACAAAATGTCATGTTTTACATCAAAATACTCATCTAAGATTGGACTAAATTCTCCTGCAATTAAAGGACCCGTGAACGCAATGTAGTTATACACAACAGAGAACCCATAGGACAAGTAAGAATTCACACACCATGGTTGTCCAGGATCACACACTCTACTCGTAGAAGTTAGAATATGCAAACAAGGAAGATTTGCCAGTACATCCCAGCAAAAGTAGTTCCTCTACGTTCTCAATATACCTTGGCTTGAGTAAAACTTCACCACCTGCAATTGTTATAATCTTGAGTACGTATTTTGCTGAAGTATCCTTATCCAAGTAGTGCACCGTAGTTTCATCATGCAAGGAAAACAATACAACAAGAAGGTTCAGTCTCCAAGGTAATACCATGGCTCTTGGTTCCAACTCTGTCAAGTTGGATGAAGGGTCTTTTTCAGCATTATAACAGTAATGAAAGGCTGGAGATGTAGTTGCAGCCAATATCGAATCAAAGTGCAAAATGTAGGCATTCGAACACCATTCTTTTCCGAGATCCCACACTGTAGTCATGGAGTTAATATTTGCAAAGAAGAAAAATATGCCAGTAGATCCCATCAATAGCAGTGGCTCCACATTCACTGTATAACCTGTTAGAGACTTGAACTTGAAACTTATTCCTGGATCTCCTACACAAAAACCCGTCGCAATTCCACGAACAATGACCACAACGAGATTTACGCCAGGATTAAATGGAAATTGATTCGAAAGACGTTGATCAGTAAAAGTGTTATTAATACGACAAGCTGATTTCTCAGGTATTTCTTTGAAATCGTTCACAACTATGGTTGAGTAATCGTTACAAGTACTATCGAATTTCATTGAGAAAGCAATATGCGGTACACTCACCACCAATATAATACCTTCATCATGTTTTACTGCCACACTAGCGTTTCCCTGCTCAACATCCAGTATCGTTTCATCAGAAGGCATTTTACCTATTGAAATCCCCTCCCCTTTCTCCATAAAAAGTTTATCAAGATATGGATTCCCAATAGTTTCTGGCTCCATGAAAAAGTCAGCAAGATACATGTCTTCCAAGACCTCAAATTCAGTTTTCCGTTCACTAGAGCCACGATCAAGAGAAGTCGTATTAACGTACCTCTCTGGCATATCTCTATGGGAATTGACATCGAACAGTTGGACTTTGCTACTTTCAGGAATTGTAGCTTTGGCATCAGGCAGTTCGATTGGAGCATCTGATTGCACCTCTTCGAGTACCTTAGAGTAGCCACTATGTAACATGTCGTCGAACACCTTAAATGATTGCTTATCGTTCAAATCAGCTACAAAGGGAGAGATAGATATGTGTGCATTTGTGCTTTGCCAAACTGCTTTAACAGAAGAAGTTTCATCCACTGCTTTGGTGAAAACTTCAATAGACATTTCATCGAACACATGCTTCGCTTCTGAGTTTCCAACTTCGAGTGTAGATTCAAACCCATAGAAGTTGGAATTATGACTCAAATCAGGTAAGGGAGATACCTGGGCTTCAGACGAACACAACGTAGCATAACTAACGTAGATATGATAAGCCAGGGACGAATCAGCCACACTCCTATGGGAATTTGCGAAGGTCCATTTTCGAAATCGCAAAAACAATTTCTCCTTGAAGTGGTTCCAATCGTAGAACTGTTTGTTACGATGTAGCCAATCAAACCGGGCGATTTGCAGTCATGCCCTACATAGCAGCCACCTTTTAACCTATACCCTATTTTTTAAAATTATTGATTGGGTAGCCAGCTGACAAAAAATTCGCACTAATATGACCATTCTACCCCTGCTATAACATATAAAAATCACGCAGCTCCGTCTCTTCTCATATTTGAATCACGTACGTCTCTTCTCACATTTGAATCACGCACAAAACACTTCACCGATCCTCCGTCTCTTCTCAGATCTCCTCTCCCAAAGAAAACTTCAAATTGTAAGTTTTCGAATCTGACTGATGTTCATGATACCTGAGATTTTTTGCTAAAGTTTTGGTGAATTTTTTGCTAAACAATTTGTTTTTTTGGCTAACTTCAGCACTAATAATATGCTTAAGTTATGTAATGTGTTCTATAGTTTTTTGATGAGTTTTTTCAAAAACTTTGCTGAAGTTTTTCCTCCTTCAGCACTGAATGTGCTGAAGTTTTTCCTCCTTGATACAATAGATTTGTCATAAAAAACTTCAGCATAAGATGCTGAAGTTTTTTAGTTCATTTTCTAATACTTCAGCACTGAATGTGCTGAAGTTTTT
>ML425747.1:13436-37576 GCA_005239525.1 Nicotiana knightiana | reverse complement strand
TACTCGACTGATAACTATTATTATATGCAAACTCCACGAGTGGTAGAAACTGGTCCCATGAACTCCCAAAATCAATAACACAAGCGCGCATCATGTCTTCTAGTATCTGAATAGTGCGCTCGGACTGCCCGTTCGTCTGAGGATGAAAAGCGGTGCTCAACTCAACTTGAGTACCCAACTATCTCTACACGGCCCTCCAAAACTGCAATGTGAACTGAGTACCTCTGTCAGAAATGATAGAAACTGGAACACCATGCAATCATACAAACTCCCTGATATAAATCTGAGCTAACCGCTCCGAAGTATAAGTAATACCAACAGGAATGAAGTGCGCAAACTTGGTCAGCCGATCCATAATAACCCAAATAGCATCGAACTTTCTCGAAGTCTGTGGGAGACAAACTACAAAGTCCATGGTGATCCGCTCCCACTTCCACTCAGGAATAACCAACCTCTAATGCAATCCACCAGGTCTCTGGTGCTCATACTCGACCTGCTTGCAGTTGAGACACTGAGCTACAAATCCAACAATATCCTTTTTCATCCGCCTCCACCAATAATGTTGTCTCGGATCCTGATACATCTTCCCAGCACCCGTATGGATAGAATACCGCGAGCTGTGGTCCTCTTCAAGAATCAACTCCCCAAGCCCATTTACATTAGGCACGCATATCCGACCCTGCATCCTCATCACACCATCATCACCAATAACTAAATACCTAGCATCACCTCGCCGGACCCTATCCTGAATAACGAGCAAGTGTGGGTCATCATATTGGCGCTCTCTGATACGGTCATAAGGAGAAGACTAGGAGGCTACGCAAGCCAATACTCGGCGGGGCTATGATAAATTCAATCTCACAAACTGGCCCGCTAAGGCCTGAACATCAAGTGCTAAAGGTCTCTATGCTGCTGGAAGATGTGCTAGACTCCCCAAAATCTCTGCTCGGCGACTCAAGGAAACGGCCACTACATTGTGTCACACCTCTTTTTTGCCACGCAACCCTATTACGAGGTTGAGTTAGGAGAGTTTTTCCAATTGAAGTGACGTTTTGGAAAGGGATTATTTATTATTTAGAGTCGCCACTTGGAATTGAGTTTAGGTGTTCCAAGTCACCTTTTATTTGAATCCCTTATCAAAAAGAAGGTTTGGTTCCTAATTTATGGTCTACGAAAACAGAAGATTGAATAAGGAATTCTGTTGACTGAGGGGAAGGTGTAAGGCACCCCTCGAGTCCCGTGGTTCTAGCATGGTCTCTTTTATTGATTAATGTCCGGCTTAAATTAATTCTTGTATATTCTTATATTTTATTGATTATGGTTTGCCTACTACTGCTTAATTAATTATTGTAATTTTTTATGTGTTCACCAAGATGCGGTAAGCACACAAGGTACTTCTTTGAAATTAAATTTTAAACCAAGGTACAGAACGTACACATGCTTATAACATAATTATTTTGAATTTAAAGGTATCAAGTCGCGAAATGTGCACATGATCCTTTTATTATTTAAGTATATTATCCAAGGTTCGAGCATACATGGACTAATATTTAAAGTACATCTAAAACTTTTATAGCGTATTCATAATTTGTTTCTCCTAAATTAATTCGGGGTTGTTGTGAGGCTCAAGGGTTATGGATTGAATTTATTTGATGAAAAGAGTTTTTTTTTTTAGGAATTAAAATTACTAAAATCTTTTGACATGTATAAGCACCTATTAAGACAAATATATGGATAACAACAATCTAAACAAGAGGAACCAAAATGCCAAATAACCACCTAAAAGAAACGAAACAAATGGAAAGACATTCATGGCTAAACTTCAATACCATACAAAGTCAATAGGAAATAGCAGCTCAAAAATATCATGTATGTCATGCTCAAATACCTACGCCTTCTTACTATTTTCAATGGTTTTGAGCCTCAAATTTTAATTTTTTCTTAGTAAATTAGTCCATGATAAACACTATAATAAACGACAACTGGACGGGATAATCATGAAACCAAGGGAATTTTTTATCCAGGAACATAAAACTCCAAAGTCACGCATCAATTAGAAATAAGATAAGCTAAAATTGGACCTTTCAATGTAGCAAAGTTCTTTCAGATTTGAATAATGGCAAAAACCCCAAAAGCAAAGGTATAGAAAATGCTTTGTTTCACTTAAAAGTGCAATAATAAGCTCCGATTGCTAATCATCCGAAGTTGAACCGTGACCGGAGTTTGAACAAAAACTCGTTCACGAACTCGAGCTCGACTGTGTTTTAACAGTGATGAAGACGAACTGTTTTGTAGCTGAAATTTGAAGGAAAATCAGTTGGTTTAATGAGGAAAAAGGAGCTTCTTTATAGGGTTTAATGAGAAAAAATCAGTGGGTTTGTATATACCTACCCTTTTACTTTGAGTTTCATGCCTTCCATTGACTTTGTCAATTGTCATTATAGAGTTTTGTCGATTTTTTAACGTGTGTTTGGGACAAATCGATCCTATTGTCTGGAGGGCAGTAGCATGCCTCAGATATTTGGCTAACTTGGCTTTACTTCCTTTTACCTTCTATCATCTTATTTACCTCTACTCTCCCAAGTAAGAGAGTTTTAGCCATTCCTAATGATGATAAAGATAGAGGTTGGTACGCCAAGTTTGTTGTTTCCCCTACAGGTGGATTAGTAGGTGAAGAAAATTTACCCTTCCCTGAGAAGTGGAACTTTGCACGTAAGTTTTGTTTACTCACTTATTTCCTTATTCTTGATAGATTTTCAGTACTGTGATTGTTTTTGTCTTTTTTCAGCAACCATGGGAACTGTCGAGGAGATTTTCGCTTTCCGTGGTTGGGTAGAAAAATTGTTGTTGATTTCTCCAATGGAAGAATGTTCTTGGAAATACCTTTCTGCAAGGTTTGGTTGGAAAGTAAAAACCCATGGTAGGTTTTGTTTTTTTACGTTTCCCTTTTCTTTTATATTTTTTATTTTTGAACTTCTCTAATCCCTTTTGTTTGTTAGGGCTTCCCGCTCGTGGTGTCCATGTTGCCGCTATAACTGCTTCGAAGCTCTCTTTGGCCAAGGCTCAAGAAATTATCTTAAATTCTTCTTCATCAAAAAGGAAAGCGGATAGGACTCAAACCTTAGAAGATGAGGAGGAGCAGGAGGAAGGCTCGTTGGTTCGTAGGCCACGAGCAAGAAGAAGAGTCTTATCTGATGACGAATCAACTCCCCTTACTGGTCCATCTTCCGTGCTTGAGCCTGATCATTCTACCCCTGCATACTCTAAGGAGGAAACTCCTTCTGCAACCACTAAGTCAGTTGAACAATTGTTCCATCAAGGTTTTGGCTCAATTTCTGAGAAGACGCCTCTTGCCATCTTTCCTCCTTCTGCTCCAGTGTAACTTCAGTCTGTCGTGCCTGTTGCTGTTTCTGCTTCCCCGTCTGTACCACCCGTGGCTACTTAATCTACCCCTACTATCGTGCCTTCTATTATTTAACTAGGGTCTTCTAGCAGCGGGGAGATGAAGTGAATTATGATTGATGTTCCTGCGGAAGGTAGCCTCTTAAAGAAATCAGCCAGGCAAATGTGTTGTTGAAGCCTTTGATTGGCTCGGTTGAAAAGTCAAAATTGGAAAGTCATAGCTCCTTAACGTGGATGAATGAGATTGTACACTCATCTTTGAAGGTAACCTTACTGTTATTTCTTCTTATCCCTAGCCTTTGTCGTATCTAATTTCTCCCCCCCCCCCCTTTTTAGTTCAATCTCATTGGTACAGAGTTGATGAAAAGGATCGTACAAACGGAGCAGTTAATGAATGACCACCATACCGAGGCTGATAACTGGAAGGAACAATTTGAGATCCTTCAACTTGATATGGAAGCAGTAGAAGAGGAAAAGTGTACCTTAGAGCAACTTCTTAGAGTGATAACAACAGAATATCCATTGAGAAGGCTTTGTCGAATCAAGCAGGCAAGGATAAGAACATCTTGGAATCGTCATCTGCAGAACAGTTTTCCCGCGCTTCTGAATAAATAAGAAGCTTGAAGGATTTGCTAAACCAGAAGGAGGCTTATGCTGGAAAACTCGTGCAATCGCTTACTCAGACCCAAGAAGACCTCCGTGAATTCTCTAACAAGGTTCAATTTCTGGAGAGATCCCTTGCTCCTTTACAGGCTTCCTAGGATACTGTTGTGGTTGAAAGGGATGAACTGAGAGCAGACGTTGAACAATGGGAGAAAGACTATAAAGCTCTCGAGGATAAGGCAACTGTTGATGTGAGTTGGGCTTATTTGAATGTCCGGCTTGATACATTAACGGAAGATGGCCAAGAAAACCTTTACTTACAAGCTGAAATTGCCAAAACTAAGGAGACAATTGAAAGGTCTCAGTAGAGTCAAAATTTTTCATTACCTGAGGTTGAAGTTCCAATGGGTGATGAGATCGTGTCTGATGAAGTTACTGCCCAACCCTTTCCATCTCAAGTTTCTCCTTCTGTTGATGAAGATAAATCTCCCAGTGTCTAGTGAAAGTGTTTGTTAACCCCTTTCTTTTTTCTTTTCATTTGGAGAATCAATTGGTGGTTACCCCTGGTACCATTTGGGGATTGGTAAGTCCCCAATGACAACTTAGGGACAATTTTGTATAAACAAATTCGGTTTGGACTAAGTTGATACTTTGTTTCTTGTATAATATTAATTTCTTGTCATGACTTGTATTTTTCGAGTTTTCGTTTTACTCTTAAGTGTTTGTATAAAAATGCTTTATGTTTGGGTTTTTGTTTCACCCTTTTTAACTTTGCATTAAAAATGCTTCAATACTTCGTGTCTATTTTAAACAAGCACGATTTATAAAAAAGGGCCTTTTATGAACGTCACTTAATGAAGAAGACGTGTCAACTTCATAATTGTATAAATATATGAAAGAGAGATAGGAATTCACATGTTCCTTTGAGTAATGATTTGAAGAAAGTTTTTGTATTATTTGAACTTTCATAATACTTTACATTTGTTCAAGTATCGTCTATAACTCTTTCGTACCTGTTTTCTTTTACAACAGACCAACCCGTGACTATATTTTGCCTTTAACCTAGACATTTGTTTTCATTTACGAGCATGTTTTTTGTAGGTTTCTGAATCTGGCTTTGTATGATAGTCTTCATCTCTTTGATTTCGCTCGTAACATTTGATTTGTTGGGTAAAATAGGTCTCCTGGCTTGAGCTCTGACTTTTTGTTAGTCTTCTTTCTTGAGCTTTGACTTTTTTGATAGTCTTCTTTGCCTTCCATATTATATAGTCCCCCAAGTGTTTGAGCTTTGAATAATGAAATCTCGAGCACTTGACTACTCCTTTCTTGTGGTCCTTTTCCTGAAAAGGAAAAACATACGGGACTCGAAAGTATATAGTTTAGATGATGACTGCTTAAACCTTTGAAATGCCCATCAAATAGGTTGTAATCCTAGACCGGTAATTCAGTTACTTGCTCGTGTCTATTCAGGTCTAATATCATCATTTGGTTATGGATTAGTTTTTTGCCTATCATCTAAAATTGTTAGTATAACTTTAACTGTACTAAATAAAGTCGTACGTAATGATAACTGACCGTGGATACTCCTTTTGCTTAGAAGTAATACTTCTTCAAATAAACAACATTCCAACTTGTTGGTAAGATCCTGTCGTCCATGGTTTCCAACTCATAAGCACCTTTTCCAGCAATACCACGCAATTTATAAGGTCCTTCCCAATTAGGGTTTAATTTTCATGCTCCATCCTCTTTTGTTGATTGGAAAACTTTTTTGAGAACAAAGTACCCAATTTTAAAATATCTTAGGTGGGCTTTTCTGTTGTAATACCGCTCTATAATTTGCTTTTGAGCTGCCATGCGAATTAAAGCGGCTTCTCTCCTTTGTTCAAGTAAATCCAGATTTGTTCTCAACTCGTCGTTGTTTGTTTCTTCTGTTGCTACTGTGAATCTCGTACTTGGTTCACCAATTTCCAATGGTATTATAGTCTCCGAGCCGTAGACAAGTGCGAATGGGGTTTCTCCTGTGACTGTTTTGGTTGTAGTCCTATAAGCCCATAATACTCCTGGTAGATCTTCAGGCCAATCTCCTTTTGATTTTTCCAATCGTTTCTTCAGATTATTGATGATGATCTTATTTGTTGACTCAGCCTGCCCATTGGCCACGGGGTGATACAGTGAAGAAGTGATACGTTTGATTTGCCAACTTTGGAAGAATATCGTGATTTGCGAGCCTATGAATTGCGGGCCATTATCACACACGATTTCTTTTGGGACACCAAAGCAGCATATGATGTTTCGCCAAATGAAGCTTTTCACTTCTTTTTCTCGTACCTTTCCTTTGGCTTGGGTTAGAGGTCCTACTATATCTATTCTCCATTTCATAAATGGCCAAGGTGATGTAACTGGATGTAGTAGTTCTGCGGGTCGATGCATGTTGTTAGCATAGCGCTGACATTTATCGCATTTAGCTACGAAATTTTCAACGTTTTCTTCCATCTTTAGCCAATAATACCCTACTCTGATTAGAGATTTGACTAGAGATCTTCCACCTGCGTGTTTTCCATAACATTCTTCGTGCACTTCTTTCATCACGTACTCAGTTTGATTAGGTCTGAGGCACCTTACTAGAGGACCACCAAACATTTTGCGATATAAAGTCTCACGAACTAGGCAATACCGTGCAACTTTTCTATATCTCCTTGTTTTACTTTGAATATGTCCTTTATTCTTTTCTCCACTTTTAGAATGTGCTTTTATAAATGAATCTGCAAGCTCAGCAAAAGAATCAATAGAATTTTCAGGTAAGAGAGAATACCACGTTAGTGTTCCTTTGGTAAGCGTTTCTCCAAATTTTTTGACCAGCGCAGACTCGATTTCCTGCTTAGTTAAGTCGTTGCCTTTTACTCCCGTGGTGAATGCAGTAACATAGTCACGTGGATCAGTTGTCCTGTCATATTTTGGTATATCGGGCATTTTAAATTTTTTGGGAATCGGCAAAGGTGATGGACTTGGCTTCCATGGTTGTTGAGAGTATTTATCAATATCAATCCCCTTGATGACAGGTGGTACACCAGGAATTTGTTCGATAAGATCATTTTGTTCCTTCACCTGTTTCTGCAAGGTTAGCATTAAAGATTGTAAATCTGAATTATTAGTCATACCTGGTCTCCCTTCGAGGGATTCGTTTGGAGTGCCTCTACTTCCAGAATTAGCTAATCCAGATTGTGGATTTTCCACAATTGCAGTTTTGTTTGGAGGAGGCGTAGATGGTATAGTTGGTAGCCCCCTCACGAAATCTTGAAGAGTTTCATTCACATATTCAGCAACTATTTGCTTTACACTGTCTTGCTCTTCTGTTTGTTCATTTACAATCTGGTCATTGTTGTGAGTTGTGGATCTTTCCGAGGAATTGTCTCTTGAACCTTGTGGGGTTCCCTGAAGCGATGGAATTGGAGTTCCAATTGCTTGTTGGTTTTTGTCGTTGGTGTTTGACATGATTCAGTAAAGATAACTTAGGAAAAAAAGATTATCAGATTCCCGGCAACGGAACCAATTTGTTTAACCAAAGAACTAGATTCTTAGTCAAAGCTATTTTAAGAAGTACTCGGGCTTCTGATAACCAAGAAAATTCATTAAGAATAATAATAGAAACTAGACTTGTAAAATAGGAAAACAATAAGTGCACAAGAATGTAGATATATTTCAGTAGTGGTTCGAACATGTATCTACAAGTGAGATCTTACTCCCTTTTATAGGGAATTTCTTAATATGAAGTCTACCCTTCTTAATGTCTGAGCATTAATGAATATTTATATCATTAATGTAACGTTACAATAGGTAATCGTAACTGTTGTGTGAAGATTCCGTAACGTTTAGCTCATTGATTGAAGATCTATGAATCTGCCTTTTATTCTGCCCTGGTTCATTCTGACCGTGTCTCTTCAACTCCTCAATTAGACTGGAGCTTCCTCTTCTAATTATCTCGTGGGTGTTTACCCCGTACCTCTTTGTTCCATACCTCTTTCTAAGCTTTCATTCAGCTGTCGCTCTTTCATTGCTCCACGTATATTTCTTTGTCATCCAAGATAATACACGTGTAATGTCTATTTTTTACCAATACAGTTCAATTGTCTGTAGTCAATACACATTCTCATGGAACCATCCTTCTTCTTCACAAATAACATCGGTGCGCCCCAAGGCGTTAGGCCGAAAGAACCCTTATCTAGGAGTTCCTGAAACTTCTCTTTCAATTCCTTCAACTCTGTCGGTGCCATATGATACGGTGGGATAGAAATAGGCTTAGTGCCTAGCACCACATCAATACCAAAATTAATATCCCTGTCAGGAGGCATGCCCGACAGGTCCGCAGGAAACACGTCCGGAAAATCACGAACTGCAGGAACAGAATTAATAGTGGGAGTCTCAACACTGACATCCCTCACAAAAGCCAAATAAGACAAACACCCTTTCTCTAGCATACGTTGGGCCTTCAGGTATGAAATCACCCTACTAGGCACATAATCAATAGAACCTCTCCACTCGACTCTCAGAAATCCCGGCATCGCTAAGCTCACGGTCTTAGCGTGAAAATCTAGAACAACATGACACGGAGATAGCCAATCCATGCCCAATATCACATCAAAGTCAACCATGCTAATAAATAACAGATCCACTCGGGTCTCTAGACCCCCAATAGATATCACACACGATCGATACACACGGTCCACAACAATAGTATCGTCCACCGGAGTCGACACATGAACATATGTAACTAAAGACCCATGGGGCATATCCAAAAAATGAGCAAAATATGATGAAACATAGGAATACGTGGAGCCAGGATCAAATAACACCGAAGCATCTCGGTGACAAACTAAAACAATACCTGTAATCACTGCATCTGAGGCCATAGCATCTGGTCTGGCTGGAAGTGCATAAAAACGGGCATGACCTCCACCTGATCGACCTCCCCCTCTAAGGCGGCCTCTGGCTGCCTGACCCCCACCCCTAGTTGGCTGGCCAGGTGGTGAAGTAACTGGAGCTGAAGTCGAGGGCTGACTCCTCTTCTGAGATGGACCCCCAAGAAGACGAGGATACTATCTCCTCATATGCTCAAACTCTCCACACTCGTAACAACTCCCCGGTGCTAGAGATGGGGGACTGAAGGGAACCCCTAGCACCAGGATAACCACTAGAAGAACCATGCATAGATGAGCCCTGAATCGATGGTGCTCGAGATAAACTCTGGGCTGGGAGAGCATTGAATGATGGGTGACCCTAATGAGAAATGTGAGGACCATGACCAGCGGATCCACCACGATAACCTGAGCGGCCTGGCTGAGCCTACCTGAATGGACGTCCCCTGCTGTGCTGGGACTGTCCTCTTGAAAGAACCCCACAAAAACTACCAAATCCTCGAGGCCTCTTGGCCTCTCTCTCATCTAGCTCCTGGCGATGAACTAACTCAATCTCTCGGGAAATATCAACAACCAGCTCAAAAGTAGCACCCGATACCCTATCTCTGGTCATAAGAATACGAAGCTGATATGTGAGGCCATCCACGAACCTCCTAATCCTATCTCTATTTGTAGGGACCAACCAAATAGCATGGCGGGCAAGCTCTGAAAATCCGAACCAACCCGGTCCATGTACACACCTACCTGCGGCTCCCCTTCCACAGGTGCGGAAACACCAGCAGAATCACACCAGCAACCCTTAAATACCAAAAACCAATCCGTCAACCATTCGAATTCATCCCGAGGCCCTCGGGATCTCAACCAATAGTACCAACAAGTCATATGCCAACACCCGAACTTAGTCCAACCCTCGGAACACTCAAAATAACATCAAAACACCAAATTTACTCGAAATTCAAGCCTAAGAATTTCTAAACTTCTGAAATTCGCCAACGGTGCCGAAACCACCCAAACCACGTCCGAATGGCTTGAAAATTTGCACACACATCCCAAATGATACTATAACCCTGTTATAACTTCCGAAATTTCATTCCGACCCCGATATCTAATTTTTCGCTGCCGACCGAAAATCGCCAAAAATCCAATTTTGCCAATTCAAGCCTAATTCTACTCCGGACCTCTGAATAACATTCTGAACACACTCCTAAGTCCCAAATCACCTAACTAAGCTATCTGAGCCATAAAAACCACATTCCGAGATCACTTACCTATAAGTCAACTCCCGGTTGACTTTTCCAACTATTAAATCAACTTAAGAGACTAAGTGTCTCATTTCTCTCCACAACCACCCCGAACCCGAGACAACCGACCCAACACAACATAAAGGAGATAAACAACATAAAACGAAGCAGAAATGGGGAAAACGAGGCTAATCTCATAGAACGACCAGCCGAGTCGTTACAAAAAGTTAGACAAAGAACTCAAGAAAAGGTATATTTTATATGTATGTACTAAAGCCAGAATCTAGAGTATGCCAATGTATTTTTCTTTTCAACGAGTGTCCAATTCCCTCCTTTATCGACATATCTTTCTATTTATAAGGAAACATGGGCCACAAAACCCTAATAGTACAGATTTCGGGAATATTCACTACAATATTATATTCTCTTACAGTCTTCGTCTTTTGTTGAAATCATATCGATGACGCGTGGCAGCCTTCGAAGGCTCTTTTAATGTTAACGTGCCCTCACATAACTGGGATATTTTTCGGCCCATACAAGTGTAGAAAATGGAGTTTTTTTTCTATTAATAAATTAACTAGTATGACTTAGATTAGTTCTTCCAATAATTTTCTTCTGGTCCCCAGTTTTCTTGTAGGAAAGGTTGAAACCAAATGGCAAATAGCTATCGTCCTTCTCTCACAGAGAATTAATTTTACTATTTTACCTTAAGTTGGCATCATGGTTTATAGCAAAGTTGAGTAGTCAAAGTTTTATGACATTATTTTAATTTTAGTGTATTATCACCAATTATATGATAATAAAGTGTTGGGTTTCAACTATAATGAAACAGAAAAGAGCACCAAATGTCTGCGCGCTCAAATGCTTTGAAGTGAAATAGTTGGGTTGAAATTTCGAAGTGCTCAAGATTTTCAAAGAAAGCACATATTCCGAAACCTAGAAAGTCTAAATTGGGTTCCACGGTCAAACCAGTGGTGGCGTCAACTCATACTTTTATCATCACATGAAATCAAGAATTTTCTATATACTTATCTTTTTTTAAGAAATTTTTGTCTTCTAGGGTTTTGTGTTATTAATCCAATCCAAAGGCTCTTAGATGAGAAACCAACACAAGGGAACATGATATTTTGGAAGTAAACTACATACAGACTCACTCAAGATAATCTTAGCGTTTCGCCGTAAATTTTTAAATTTTTTCTGAAAATTTTAATTTGGGTGAAATTTTGGTTGAAGATGAAAATGTGTTTGGACATCTGTTTTTAACATATATTTTTTCAAATTTATTTTGAAAAAACATGAAACATGACTTATACCTACAAGTTCTAAAAACTATCACAAATACCCAACAATACCATTATAAATAATATTCATTATATTATCGTAAACCATAGTCCTGAACATAAATAAATTTTATACAATATTATGATTTTTATTGAATTACATTATACACTATCAGATGACCGAGACGAAGAAACAACATTGTTATTAAATAATAAATTGTGGGCTCTTTTATAAAATATAAAAGTTTGGGACAATTTTTAAAAAAATATAATAGTGATATTGGCCCAAAACCAACTATTGAGCTGGTTTTGGGATTTGAAATTTGTAATTGGGGATTTTTGCTAAAATATAGACAAAATCAATGATCAAACATGTATTTACCAAATAAAACCTAAATTTATTTTGACAAAATATATGGCCAAACGGGTCGATATGTTTGGCCATAAAAGCGTGCCTACTTTGTAGAGGTAAGGTGCTAACCAAAAAAGTTGACTCCGAGCAAGTATAATATACACAAATTCAAAATAATAACGCTAATTGTTCTAATTCGTCACTCAAAATATTTTCCGGAAAAATTGTCAAATGCAAACTCTTTATTAAACTCCGATTGAAAATAAGTCATTTTTGGCCATATCGACTGAAGTATAAAAGCAAAGTCAAATATAATTTAATATTTATAAAACTTTAAGTTTATTTTATTATAACATTTTTAATACAGATGTATAGTCTAAATTAAAAAGGAATAATTGCGATCTTTATTCGATGGTGAAGGCTAAATCTGTGGGAGGGATAGCCAAACAAATTTCATTTTCATGGGGTCTATTTTAAAATCCCATTACGTCGTTACATGTGTGCCTCATTTTACTTTTTATTTTTTATTTTTTCAATATCTTTCCATCTCTCTCTTGAAATTTCTTTAATAAACACAAATAAGACGTCAATCTCAGCTTCCAGATTGAAATTTGAACAAAATGTACTCAAATGGCAAGAAAGTTCTAGGGAACTAAGGAAGTTTCCATTGGTACCTCAATTGATGAATAAGACATTTTGACATGTGAAATCAAAGTTTCTTCATAATTTATACGTAACTATGACTAAAACTTAAAAGAAGAGGACATTTTTTCCTATCACACGTCGGGTAGTCATTTTTTATAGTGGTATTTATTTTTTATTCAGTATTTTTAATGCTTAGTAATAGTAGTCACTAGTCTATTAAATTTAATATAAAAAGACTGTGTTACCCTTTCTTCTATCTCTGTCATGTTAGGGAGAAGTCGCCGGTGGACTCCACCGCAGATAATTCAAGTCGATACTAAGGAATACAGAAAAGAACCTCGTTGGCAAAATATTCGGAATGGAGCCATTTTCAATAAATATTCTTAACTTAAAGTGATAAAGCATAGAATTTCTTGAGTGTGTGCGTATAGTTCTTGTTAAGTTGAGATTCAAGAATTTGTACCTAGGGAACTTGCCTGCAGAATCTCACTTGCATGCTTAGCTACTTTCTATTAGATGTTTGGTTTGCTTTTGAAAACCAATTCCTTCCCAAAAGTGAAGGACATGTAGTCCTGAAGTTAAGTTCAAAAGTTAAGGACATGTAGCCTTGAACTTAGAGTTTCAAGTTCAAAAGTTAAGGACATGTAGTTCTGAAGTTAAGTTCAAAAGTTGGACATGAGCAGAAAGGTATTTTCGTCCGAACAATAAAAGTTTATGAAAATAGTAGCTAAAGTCTAAAGACATTTTAAATAGTAACTTAAAAGTAAATGCCTATATTATTAGTGACTAACCGTGCACTATTTCCTAATTATGTCTGAATATGTGAAATGTACGTGCAAGTCCAATGTTATTAAGGTGACAAGTGGCCTTTCTTTGGACCGACAATAAGCATGTTGTTTTTATTTAAATTTACCTTATTTGGCAATTGGATGACTCGATAAAGTTAAATGACACCTTCGATAATATTCCCTTAACTTTTTGCAATCAACTATTTGTTAAGATGCAGAATGTATTTTCTTTAATATAGTTAACGACAAAAAGGGAAAAAATCAACAAAATATTAGTATCATGCGAACGAAATTGCCATTGAATCCACTTCACCTTAAAAAGCTCATTTATGACGTGACGATTTTTCAATAACATGTAAGTAGACAACTCAAGGGTGGATATGGGAGCATGCATAATATATCATCACCACTAACAAGGGTTGTGGTAGAGTGATAAGTACTTCTTCATTCCTAATCACAGGCCTCGAATTCGAGTTCCTGGGTATGGAGTCGTCATTGTTAGGGAGCGTTTTACCCCCTAATGTGGGACTTCCCCGCGCGAATTCGGATTTAGTCGGGCTTCAATATAGATATCGATCACCGGGTGAAAAATCAAAAAAAATATATATATATAATCACCGCTCAATGTGGGACTTCCCGGCGCGAATCCGGATTTAGTCGGGCTTCAATGTAGGTACCGGATACCGAGTGAAAAACCAAAAAATATATAATCACCGTCTAATATTGAAATATATCAAGATTTAAGAGTTAATTTAATTTAAGTATGATATCATAGGAAGAAAATGAACCTTACACCTAAAGAGGTTTAGGATTTATGGATTGTGACATTAATGCTAAACCTCATTGATGACGTTTTTGGATTAGCAAAAGAAACTAAAATAGTAGAAGTCGTTAGAGAGAAAGAGATTTAGATACACATTGATCATGCAGCATGATACTAAGCCACAAGTAGTTGAAGGAGTCAATGGTCAAAATGGGCGTTAATTCCACGAGCCGACTCGTTTACGGGTGGCAGTGTCACCGAATTGAAAAGGACGATACACATTATTAATAAGTTAAACCTAATTAAACTCGAAAGCAGTTTGGATTTTGGAATGTGGAGACTGGTCTTGGCCGCCTAGGCGGCTTCTTCAACGTGACCACGACTTTTTTTCCATGTTCCTTTCTTTTCGAAGATGCTAATTTTGAGCCCTTTTGAAAATTTTTTCAATAATTTGTGCTATTTGGATGGTTGTAAAACCTACTATGATTAGCCTGCAAGGGTTGGCTGAGTTGGTTGAGTGAGTGGTTTCTCACATAGGAGGGGTGAGATCAATTCTCCTCACTTGCAACCTTCTCAGTCAGAGCTCGTTGCACCAGGCATGCCTAATATAATTTACATCTCCTCTCATATGTGGTTTGCGAGCTATTACACAGTGAGCAAATTTCCCACATTCAAAAGATAGCGGCTGCAGATTTCCTGAAAAATTTTCAATAAAAATAAAATTACTATGGTTATGTGAGTAAGAAAGAGTTTTTTGTAAGAAAATTCTGAATTTTTGTTTCTTTTGAAAAGGCTTTTTGATAAAACTTAGATAAAGGAAATGAAGTTTGTTTATTATATAAATAAATATTAAAATGTTTAATTCTTCCACATAAAAATCTCAAGTATCAAAATATCTTAACATGAGCATTTATCAATGTGGATGACTCTGTTACAAAAAAAAGAGATCTACGGGTAGTACCCCAACGGATCTGCTACTTTTCTTTCTTCTTCTTCTCTTCCTGGACTAGTCATTTTAATTCAGAATATTATCACTAACACAACATAGAATTACAGAAGAAAGACTACATCAATACTTGGCTTTTCGGATGAAAAAAGTTTCTCTATGGTTAGAAACTAAATCAAGATTAATTGGTATTTTTAAGTTGTCTAGGATTTTATATTTGATAGTTTACTTAATTCATGTCTAGTTAGGTTTTGTTTATCAATTTTATATTAGATAGGTTTTTGATTTTGTAGTATTATTAATAGAGGTGCTACAACTTGTTTTCTTGTAGAGAGAGATTCAAGAGTTTATGAGTTGTGAAAAAGCCTCCTACCACATTTTCTCTCTAGTTTAATAGATTTCTTCTATATAGTCTTCGGTGAATTTTTTGCTTGTGCCTAAATTATTCTTGGGGTATTTCAATCCTTCAAATTGATATCAGAGCCTGTGTGAGATTCTGTCATAGTCGGTAGAGATCCTAAAAATTATGGATACTCCATATTTACATGATTGCAACGTTTTCAAGTTTGACGGCAAAAATAATTTTGAAGACTGATATCAATATATAAAATATTTTTTCAATGTTGTTGGATTATAGCCCATTGTTGAAACATGATTTGAAGAACTCCCATAAGGTACGACATTGACTGGTGATGCAACTAAGCAATCAGAAAAAAATAGATAATTGGATTATAAGGCACATTACTATCTCACCAACAAGGTTGAATTGTGTGTACCTAACAAATTTTTGCATGCAAAATCAACAAAGAAGGCTTGGACAATCTCGCTGAATTCACATCGAGGTTCCGCCGAAGTAAAGAAAGTCAATTGCAAGAGCTAAGGAGACAGTACGAGTTTGCCAAATGAAACCAACAGAGTCCGAAAGAATTCATTGCTAGAATTACTAATATTGTTAACGTCATGAGGACCAATGGATATGTAATAGATGAAGCTAAAGTGGTTGAAAAAAATATTGCGGTCGTTAAGTATAAAATTCCACACAAAGAAAGCGGTTCTTGAGGTTACCAAAGATCTTATCACTTTTACACTTGATGATTTAGAAGGCGAAAAAAGCCTAAAAATGCCACTTAACTTTCAAAAATGGTCTATCCATGCCATCCATTAAAAAATGCTCATTTCATGCCCCCGCTGTTACACCTTTGGCTCACTTATGCCACTCACCATTAATTTTTTTTAAAAAATTATAAAAAAAAAATTGTGTCGTTAGTTCAATAATGGCATAGGTGAACCAAAGGTGTAACGACAGTGGCATAAAATGTACATTTTTTTAACGAATGGCATGGATAGACCATTTCTGAAAGTTGAGTGACATTTTTAGAACTTTTTCGATATAGAAGGTGAATTTGTGACCTATGAGATATCTCTGACTCAAGATACACCCGAAATAGTGGAGGAGGTGTTGCAATCAAAGGTGAATCAACCTAAAGCGAAAGAAGAGATAAATTATCCTAAAGAAACAAATCAAAGAGGCGAAAATTTCAGAGGTAGAGGTCGTAGTAGTAGTAGAAGTAACTTTCAAGGTCATGGTAGAGGTAATTTTTCTTATCAAGAAAGAAATAGTAATAATTTTTGGAAGAAACAACAAAGTCATCAAAATTTTCAAAGACGTAATAAATCTAAGATTCAGTGCTATAATTGTGGTAAATTTGGACATTATGAAAGCAAATATTGGTCTAATAAATATGGTAATAAAGAAGTACATGCTAATGAAAATAATGGAGATAAACAAGAAACTTTATTATTTTCTAGTTCTGGGGTTGTAGAAACTAAAGGGAATGAATGGTTTATTGATTCGGGTTGCAACAATCATATGAGTGAAAATAATAAATTATCACTAACCTGGATGAAAAATTTAGAGATAAAGTGAGACTTGGGAATAAGGCAAAGGTGCCTGCTGTTGGAAAGGGAAAAATTCGCATTACTGTGGAAGATGGTTCTTCTAATTTTATATCAGATGTGTTTTATGTGCCGAGTCTTCATCATAATTTATTGAGTTTGGGAAAACTATCAGAAGATGGGTATGATTTTCGCTTTAAGTATAGGATTGGCACAATCAGTGATGATAAATTTGGACTAATTGCAAAGTTTAACATGAAAAGTAGTCGTCTGTGGCCTCTTTATCTCAATAGTGATGATTTACCTTGCTTTAGTTCTATAAACTGTGATGATACTTTGTTGTGACATCTCTCATTTAAAAGTATTTGGTTGTTTTACTTATGTCCATGTTTCTGATGCTTTGAGAAAGAAATTGGATGATAACGCTGAAAAGTGTATTTTTATTGGTAATAGTCATGAGACAAAGGGTTACAAGTTGTTTAGTCCAGATACATGAAAAGTGATTAGTAGCAGAGATGTTACTTTTGATGAGCAGAGTTATTGGGATTGGTCAAAGAAGAATTCTGAACCATCTATGTCTCAACCAATAATTACAATCATAGAGGAAGGAAGTTCTAGCAGACATCAAGAGGAACATGTAATAGATCCTGTTCAAGCAGAGACGTTCCAACTGCCTACAAAGACAACACCAATTACCATCTCGTTTGCAAAATTATGATGTTGGCGATGATACTAATTTATTCGATGAAGATATTATAAATTTTTCCTTATTTGCAGATTATGATCCAGTTACTTTTAAGGAAGCTGTTAAAGATGATCGATGTGTTCATGCAATGATTGAAAAAATTCATGCTATTGAAAAAAATAATACGTGAAAATTGACTACTTTACCACCCTCAAAAAGAACAATTGGAGTCAAGTGGGTATACAAGACCAAGTTCAAACTAACTGGAGAAGTGGATCACTTTAAGGCAATATTAGTTGTTAAAGGATACAAGCAGAAGGGATGTATTGATTACTTTGAGGTATTTGCACCTGTTGCTAGACTTGATATTGTTCGTATGATAATTTCTCTTGTTGTCAATAATTGTTGAATTTTTTTCCAAATGGATGTGAAATCAACTTTCTTAAATGGTGTACTTGAAAAAGAAGTGTATGTTGAGCATCCTACAGGTAATGTCAAAAGGGGTTAAGAAAACAAAAATAAAGTTTATAGGCTGAAGAAGACATTATTTGGATTGAAACATGCACCTAGAGCTTGGTACACTCGTATTGATTCCGATTTTATAAGACATGGATTTCAGAGATGTCCATATGAGCATACTTTATATATCAAATTCTAGCCTGGCAAAGATATTCTCATTGTGTACTTATATGTGGATGATTTAATTTTTACTGGCAATAATCCTAAATTAATTTTTCAGTTGAGGGAAGCAATGATTAGCTAGTTTGAGATGGCTGATTTGAGTTTAATGTCTTATTTTCTTGGCATTGAGGTATCTCAACTAGATAACGGAATATTTATCTCTCAGAAAAAATATGTTGGTGATATTCTAAAGAGATTTAATATGGATAAAGCCAAACCAATTTTGACCCCTGTTGAAGAAAAATTAAAGTTGGTTAGAGATGAGACTGATGACTTTGTTGATGCTACATATTTTAGAAAATTGGTAGGAGTCTAAGGTATTTGACTTCTACAAGGCCTTATATTACTTATGGAGTTGGATTAATTAGCATATTTATGGAGACTCCACGAACATCCCACTTGCAAGCAGCAAAGAGAATTTTGAGATATATTCAACGTACGCAGCCTGATGGTATATCTTATTCAAAGACTAATGATAGTAATCTTGTGGAATTTACAGATAGTGATTGAGTGATACGATACAAAGAAAAACTGATTATGCATTTTATTTGGTATCTGGTGTATTTTCTTGATCTTCCAAAAAGCAACAAGTTGTTGCTTTATCAACAGCCGAAGCAGAGTATATGGCTGCAACAAGTAGTGCTACACAAGCATTGTGGTTAAGAAGAATGCTTGGATTTCTTCAACACAAACAAGATATTCCTATAATATTTTTTTGTGATAGCAAGTCTGCAATTAAGTCAACAAAGAATTCAGTTTTTCATGGGCGTAGCAAACACATTGATATCAAATTTCACTTTATTTGTAACTTGGTTCAAGACAAGGAGATAGTTATAGAGTATTGTAAGACTGGAGAGCAAGTTGCTGATGTTTTCACAAAGGCACTAAAATTGAAGTTATTCATCAAGTTGAAGAAGATGTTGGGAATGATCAAATTTGAAGATCTTGGTTTAAGGGAGGATGTTGGAAACTAAATCAAGATTAATTAGTATTCCTAAGTTGTCTAGGATTTGATATTTGATAGTTTATTTAATTCATGTCTAGTTAGGTTTTGTTTACCAATTTTATATTGGAATAGGTTTTTGATTTTGTAGTGTAATAAATAGGGGTGCTACTACTTGTTTTCTTTTAGAGAGAGATTCAAGAGTTTGTGAGTTGTGAAAAAGCCTCATGCCACGTTCTCTCCTTAGTTTAATAAATTTCTTTTATATAGTCTTTGTTGAATTTTTTGCTTGTGCCTAAATTATTCTTGGGTATTTCAATTATTCTTGGGTTAAATTGAGATGCTAACTTTTGTATCTATGGTTAGGTACCATGGAAAATTCTAAGGAAGACAAATGAGGAGGTTAACAATGGTAGTTTGGTGCACAAAGTATCTCGCGTTCAAGTAGGGTTCAGAGAAGGGCAGACTGTGCCAAGTCTTTGGGTTGTTTAAGTAGATTAGGACTAAGGTCGTTGCGCTCCTGCCACCTCTTGGCAAAGTAGATTGATGGGCAAGCCCCCCTCCCCCGTTACAATAGTTTGGGGCGTCAGAGGCTGGTATCCCGTGGGACTTCATGGCTTTGAGGGAGGTTTAGCCTAGCCTTAAACCCTTTTAGAATAGAATGCTTCTTTGATAAAGCTTCAAGAAAGATGGAGGCATCATGAGATGTGATGTAGGCAACCTATCATGATGCAACCATCAATGACTAATTTCACGACTCAAAATCGTGACCTACAAGTAAGATAGGGACAACTTAATCACTGTTCCAAGGTTCCCTTCCAAACTGAGAGGATACAACAACAACAACAATAACAACTACCCAGTATATTCCCACCATGTGGTGTCTGGGGAGGATAGGATGTACGCAGCCTTACCCCTACCGTGGAAGGGTAGAGAGACTGTTTCCGAATGACCCTCGGCTAGAGAAAGTGAAGGGAACCTTGATAACAAGTGATAGCAAGACAAATCGTTAGAAAACTAAATCAGAGATAACAACAAAGAATATGAAAGAGGTACCAATAACAAGTTATAGCAAGATAGTCTATCCAGATAAAAGGTCCGAGGTAGCATACGAGAATATGGCGAAGTACTACTAGCAACTACGGAATTACCGAAGGTAAGTAGTAACAGAACAGGACACGCGGCTATAGCAAAATAAGGAAAAGAGGGAACCATACTAGCACTAATACCATCGAACTAGGGAAGACAAAGAGAAACGCACGACTACCTACTAACCTTTCACCCTAATCTTATACCTCTACACCCTTCTATCTAGGGTCATGGAGGATGAGAGGGAAAAATTATTTTGAGAACTTTTCTTTTTTTTTTTGTTTAAATTAGCCACGTGTTATTTATTTATTGGCTCATCTGCCACATCAGATACATTCGTGAATCATGCTCTCTGTTTTGTTGTGAGATTGTCAAATTCGCGTTTAATAGACACACATTGAATAAGGTTAGAGTTTCCAATAGGTAAATATTAGTCGAGTGTCCAACAAAAATTGGTGTCCAACTTTAAGTGCCCATGTATTAGTTTTTCTTAAAAACTCAAAAGAAAAAGGTATAATGTATCTGGATCCTATTGAACTTTGACACCTTTTATTAGATACGCACCTAAACTAGTCCATTACTCAAATGGTCATTCAACTATCTCAAATTATCACCTAAAGTTAGTTTACTTTCGTTTGTAACAACAAAGTCATTGAACTATGCCTATTACCCTCACAAGGTCACTCAACTAGATTTTCCAAATTTTGAATTGTCAAATACCTATTTTACCCTCTAAATTATAAATATTTAGATTCTTTTATTTTTTTAACTTTTTATAATTATAATTTTCCCATTTTAATTTATATTATGGACTTATCTAATGAATCATTAATATTAGTATAATAAAAAAAATAAAAGTATTTAAGCATCTATAATGCTGGAATAACAAAATAATGAGCTTAGTAAACAAATTTAATTAGAATAATTTGTTCGTAATAATAATTTTAATATTAACAACAAAAATTCAAAAATTTATTTACACAATTCTGAATAAAAGAAAATAAAGGTTGTATAATATATAGCCCATGAACGTAAAAAATAAATATTTAAATAAGAGTATTTTTATAATATACATTTATATTCTTCAAAATTATGCTCAATCATATTATATATATTCCATGCACGACTTAACACAACATATTTTATCCAATACAGATAGTCCCCTTACTTTCCGCCGACATAATTTTGTGTCGTCGAAAAGTTTGTAGAAACATAATTATATAATTGAGCATAATTTTCAAGAATATATAATGTATATTATAAAAATAACCTTATTTAAATAATTATTTTTATATTATGTGCATGAAATATATTTTTACAACCTTTATTTTCTTTCATTTTGAATTGTGTAAATAAATTTTTGAATTTTTGTTGTTAATACTAAAATCATTATTACTAACAAATTATTGTAATAAATTTTTTTTACTACGCTCATTATTTTGTTATTCCAGCATTATATTTACTTAAATACTTTTTATTTTTTAAATTTATAAATAATATTTATTTACTGTATAGGTAAGTCCACAATATAAATTAAAAAAGGAAAATCATAATATTTAAAATTTAAAAAAAAATAAAAATAAGATAAATGTTATAATTTAGAGGGTAAAATAGGTATTTGGCAATCCAAAATTTGAAAAATCTAGTTGAGTGACCTTCTTAGTGCAATAGGCATAGTTGAGTGACTTTCTTAGTGCAATAGGTATAGTTGAGTGACTTTGTTGTTACAAACAAAAGTAAAGTTACTTTAGAAGATAGTTTGGAATAGTTAAGTGACCATTCGAGTAATTCTAATCCTAATTACTCCTATCAACTTGGCAGTTAGATAGCCTTTGCCTCGATGGACAACCTCAGCCCAGGAAGATGTGATACACTCGCTTCCACGTGGATATTTTTTTTATGTGGCATTTTTTAATAATAATAATATATTTTTATATTTTTAAATTCATTAATTTTTTAAATTATTTTTTCGAGTCAAATTTGTAGAAACATGTTAAGAACTTTATTTTTGGGCTTTTTAAATTTGACTAAACATAATGAAGTTTCACCCGATTTTTTTAATGAAATTTGCTGGAAAAAAGCACATAGTTGGTGCGATAAAGAAAAAAATATACAATTAGATTAAATATCTTGTATATAAAGAAAAAAATAAAACGAAAATACATACTTCGAACATCGTTAATTTTGCGAAACTTTTTATCCGGCTAAAAATACTTAATTTTAATCAAGTTTTATTTATATATTTGACCCGAAAAAGAAGAAATATACGGTAAGAACAAAATGTCATTGCACCAAAAGAAAAAAATAAAAATGACAAATTTAAGGTAAATGTGTGGCATACTAAGAAGAAGCAAGAAAAAAAAACAGTTAGAACAAAAAATCATTGCGTATAACTATGTGGCAATTAATGGTTGAAAGTACGGGCGGCAAACATACGGGTCGGGTTGGATATGGTTTGGGTAAAAAATGAGTAATACAAAAGCGGATAAATTATCCGACTCGGCCCATATTTAATACGATTAAACAATGAGTTAACCAGCGGTAATATAGATATTCATATTATCCATAACTTCTTGAATATGATCACTTTTGGGAGAATTCCTAGTCTCCCAAATTTGAGGAATCCCTAATTTGAGGTTTTACAAAAGTAAACATTAAACTCATTAGTTATCCATTTTCTAAATGGATAAAACGATTTTTATCCATGTTTGACCCGTTTTTAAAAAGTTCATTATCTAAAACATGTATCCACTTTCTTTCCGTATCATTGTTCAGGAGGGGGAACTAAGACTAAAAGTAATTAAGTTAAAAAAAAGACAATAACAAGAAATTTAACTACTAATAAAAGTAAGTAAAGAGCCAAAGAAAAGAGAGAGTTTAATTTTAGAAAACAAAATGAGCATATAGAAATGTTAATACAGGGATTCAAACCCAAGAACTCCATCTCACTTTGAACACTCACTGGGCTGCCTCTCTCGACTATTTCAAAGGCGTTCAAAATATAATATTTAATCATATGATATTTGATCTATATACACAATATAATTTTTCGATAAAAGGGTGTTCGCTTGACCGCTTTTGAATAATGTACCTACACCACTGCGTATGGACCAAATCATAACTTTTTTTCTAACCAACTTTATTGAATTGCAGATTATAAAATCTATCAATTTGGTCCTAATATATACCTGTTATGTTTTTGGAGTGTGACTATTGGTCCTAGAAAATGAATTAAGATTTTGATGGGTCCAATAATTATAGCTGTAGCTTGAATCATGATCAATCACTCTTATTAACAAAAATACAGTATCAGTACTGTTGCATAATTTTTTGGAACCTTAAAAGTTCATCACAATTATTTATTTAAAATGAACGTTTTATAACCAAAAGAAGTAAAACGTTTCACTCTACGATATTCCAGTTGTTAATTTGATATGATTTTTAAAATTCTTTTACTATCGAACTTATTATACTTTTAAAATTATGAGATCAAAATTCAATTTTTTTTATTAAAATTTAAAAATTATGCTCAGACGGTTTTAATACCTGGAAAAGAGCCACTTTCAAATGGAAAGTTTTTGGAGTAGTTGAAAAGTCCCAATCCAAATACGCAAGACTTTTACTTTTAGTGCTGCTTCGTCTGAGCATCAGAAAGCTACGTACCTTTTAATCCATAGTTATACATTTTATGGAAATGGCTTAAATATGCCATTAAATTTTAATAATTATTTATGCCATCCGCTAAAAGTTGGACATATTCATGCTATTATAGTTAATTACACTATTGGCTCATATGTCATTTATTATCTACTAACCGAATCTTATTACTATATGTTTCTGTCACGTGACATTATCTAAACCCTTCATCACTTACCAGCCCCCCCACCCCTTTCACCCCCCCCCCCTTTACGAG
>ML425747.1:0-12463 GCA_005239525.1 Nicotiana knightiana | reverse complement strand
CCCCCCCCCCCCTTTACGAGTGGCGCATAGGAGTCACTTCATTATTTTCAGAGGCATATTTGAACTTTTTCCTATTCCTTATATTACATAACTCTCTTGGGTAAAATTGTTTATTTATCATTCGATGTATGATAATTCAACCTTTTAGAATCATATGCATGTATGAAACCTTCCTTTTTTCTAATTTAATGTATAATAAACTTATATTTTTATGTAACAAACTTAAAAGGACAAGTTAGTCCCTTGTACTATAACATTATTATTTTACATGAAAAACTATGAGTTGTTATTTAATTTAAAATTACAGTATGAATCTCATCCTATATTACATCATCAAAAATTGCTCTTAAAAAGATTTAAAAAACTCATATATTTATTTATTTATTTTTATAAAAGAGGCGAGCTTAAAAGAGCGTACATTAGTGAGGTGTTTTTGAGCATGAAAGTACATAGGAGTGTGTGAATTAAGAGTATGTATGTGTTTTTATGGTGAAAATTTGGAGTGTTACAATGGTAAGAGGGCTTGAGAGTGGATCGAGCTGGTAAATGATAAAGGGTTTAGATGATGCCACATGGCAAATCTGGCAGTAGTAGAGTTTCGTTAGTGAAAATGGCATATATGAGCCAATAATGTAATGTTAGTGGCATGAATATATCCAACTTTTAACTGATGAGATAGATAGGTCATTTCTTAAAGTTCGATAACACATGCGTTTGAACCGTTTGTGTAGATTTTATGCGAAACTCCTGACTTTCAACTCGGATTATGTATACGTACTTGTCTCTCTATATATACAAAACTCATAATTCACTATATCTAATTCTGAACCCTGATTAAAATTAAGGTAGACGTTGTTGGAGATATATAGTTAGGTATAGACTTAATTTTGAATTAGCTGTTGTGTTTATCTGAATTTTATCTCTGATGTAAGAGATATAGAAAAATAGCTATTGTTTGAAAACTAGTACATTAAGCAAGGGAGAGAGAGAGAGAGAGAGAGAGAGGCGATTTTCCCATTTTTGTACGTTAAAAATAATAATTTGCCAAATGTATGGATAAGAAAAAATTAAAAAATATAATACCTTAAGTCCTTAATAATGAAGCTACAGGTGGAGGAGAAAGAAGAATAAATCACGTAGGTTTTACATCTGTGTTACAGGAGAAAATAGTACTATAATATTTCCCAACTGCACAATCCTGGTCAGTTTCTTGTTGGCTAGACTTAACGCCTAAGTTGAGTCTACTCGTAATAATAATGTAATTAGGGTAGCTTGCATAAAACTTCATATATTTTATTAATGTTCAATTTTATGGGTTTATTCCGATTAAACTAGTAAAATCTAATTAGAATTTGAAATTTTAAATATTAGGGCTTTCTATCTACAAAAAATAAAGGTTTGAAAAACAAATTTTAGTTTATCTCAAATTTCTAAAAATTAGGCAAATAAAATGACTATTTTGTCTAATGAAAACTCTATTTAAAGGGCAAAAAAGACGAATGACGTTTCGCTAAAGGGCCTCGTGCTTTTAATATAGTATATATATAAAATAAATATAAATATAAATAGATAGTTGACCTAGTTCCTTGTTAATTGAATAAATTCTTCACTTCAATTGGTATTTCTTTTTTATTTTTATTTTTATGAAAAGCAGACATGAGAAAAGAAGTTCAATGTGTCACTCAAATTTCAAATAGCGGTCCCGAATTCAAATTGATTCTATTTCGACTGTTCCTTAGAGAATATCGGTCAAATAATTTTCAATCATGATCCTTGGGGATCGGACCACCCATATCATATACAAAAAGAAACTCAATATATTTGAGATCTTTCCCTTTGAATAAAAATCTCAATTCCAATGATGGTTCACTATCTATCTTACGACTAGAATTTTTATTTTTCCGATCCAGTTCCTCCAACAACGCGAATCCTAGTTAGATTCAAGTATGCTACACTTTTTAGTTATTAGGAGAACCCAAGTATCCTCTTTCGAATTTAGGAAATAGTTCCCGGAGATCTTTTTTTCTTTGAAAAAGTAAGAGCAAAACAATCAATCTATTGATATAGGAATACAGAACAAATTCTTCTAATGTATTATTTCTGGGTTCAATGTATATATACATACAAAAATACATATAAAAAAAAATATAATTTTAAATCTTGAATCCGCCTCCGAGAGCGACTTTCTCATTCCCCATCCTTTCAAGATCGTGGATCAGGAAATTTGATAGTTATGGCCTAATCAAAGAAAAAGAAGACGTTGAACTTAAGGTCGGAATGAGTGGCCTCTATTCAACCGAGAAGAAGAATCAATCTTTTCATTTCGTCAAATTCCTACTCCATTGAAATTGTGTTTTGACATGTTAATTATGTATTAATTAGACTTGAGATATAAAGGTAAAACGTATCTTCCACTTGCTCAACATCCTAGAAGAAAATCAAAGAAGAAAAGGAAATAGCAAAACATATTGACACACTTCAACCTAGTTGCCTTATTTGGGGCCAACAAATAATTAGGTGAATGGCAAACACTAAGATCGATGTGTGGTTCTTGACGAGAATTTTTTTTGACAAACATGTAAATATTCAGAGGCAGACTCAGAATTATAATAGGAAGGGGCATTACTATTCTGCACAACCAGTACCCCTAAAGACTTTTAATATTTAAAGTGTCAAGTTATTTATATATATAATTATAAAGATATACATATATGTGAGCTCGATAATCACAAAATACAACTCGGATTCATCCATGCTAGCTCACACCAAGCTCTGCCATGGCTAATGGTGGAGAAAGGAAGAAGACAGTTACAGGGGAGAGGGTGAGAGAAATATGAATCTGTGGATTGTATATTGTAAATGAAAAATGAATGATACAAGGATATATGTATGAGTAAATTAACTATAGTTTAGTCAACTAACTCTAGTTCTAACAACCTAACTATAGTTACTACTAAACACTAACTAACTATAACTAATTCAAGCTTAACACTATTACAATATTAACTAACTAATTAATCTTCACACCCCCCTTCAAGCTGGAGGGTGCAGAATGTTAAGCACTCCAAGCTTGCCTAAAAGAAAGGCATGTTGTGAATGGCCAAGTCCTTTTGTTAGCAAGTCAGCTTGTTGATCTTTGGTCCCTATGAAGAGAGGCACGAATAGACCTTGTTTAATTCTATCACGTACAAAATGACAATCGATCTCTATATATTTGGTACATTCGTGGAAGATAGGATTAGCAACTATTTGTAAAGCTGATTTACTATCACAGTAGATTTGCACTGGCTGTTTGATAGTCACACCTAACTCAGCAAACAACCCCAATAATCATATGACCTCCGGTATCACTGCTGCCAAACTTCTGTATTCTGCCTCTGCAGAGCTTCTTGATACTGTATGTTGTTTCTTTGATTTCCAAGAGATGAGGGAGTCACCAAATTTGATCAAGTATCCTGTAACAGATCTGCGTGTGTTTGGACAACTAGCCCAGTCAGCATCACAGAAGCAAGTTAAGCTATCTTCATTAGACTTACCTAGAAGAATTCCCATCCCTGGCTCGTGTTTGAGATATCCGACAACTCTCATAGTTGCATCCCAATGAGACTTTTTGGGTTCTTGCATGAATTGACTGAGAGTCTGGACTGCGAACACAATGTCTGGCCTAATGTTTGTGAGATAGATCAGCCTACCAATTAGTCGTTGATACTCAGTTGCATCAGAAAGTATTTCGTCATTTGTAACACCAGTGTGCCTATCAAATTCTGCAGAAGTGAACTTTTGATTGAGATCAATTGGGGTCAGAATAGGTTTGGCACCTCCTAGACCAAGGTCTGAAATCAATTGAAGACAATACTTTCTTTGGTTCAAAAGTATTCCATCCTTGGACCTTAACATTTCGATTCCCAGAAATTACTTAAGATCACCAAGATCCTTGACTTTAAATTGTTGATGTAGCACCTCTTTGGTCTCATTGATGAAATGTGTGATGTTTCCAGTTATCAACAAGTCGTCTACATATACTAGCACTGCTACAAAGTCTTCATCATTTCTCTTGGTAAATAAGTAGTAGTCATAAAGGCTCTGAACATATCCTGCAGCTATGAGGGCCTCACTTAGCTTGATATTCCATTGCCTTGAAGCTTGTTTTAGGCCATATAGTGATTTCAACAGCATACAAACCTTTGTCTCCCCCTGCTTTTTGAAACCTTGAGGGAGCTCCATGTACACTTCCTCATGCAAATCACCTTGTAGGAAAGCATTGTACACATCCATTTGTGAAATATTCCATCCCCTGGATGCATCAAGTGCAATAACAGATCTCACAGTAACCATTTTTGCAACTGGTGAGAAGGTTTCATTGTAGTCTAAACCTTCCCTTTGACTGTATCCCTTAGCAACCAATCTTGCCTTAAACCTTTCTACTTCTCCACTAGCTTTGTACTTGATCTTATATACCCTATTTGACCCAATGGCCTTCTTTCCTTTTGGCCTTCTAGTGCTTTGATCTCCATTTCCATAGTTTCAATCCACTTTTTGTCCTTTGAAGCCTCGACAAAATTCTTTGGCTCATTCATTTCAGAAATGTTGGTTCAAAACTTCTGCATTTATCCTTCAATTTGTCATAAGACAAGTAGTTAGATAATGGATAAGAGGATCCCTGACTTCTTTTTGTGGTTACATAGTCGTGCAACCATAAAGGCTCCTTTGAGGTTCTTTTTGATCTCCTTATTTCATTGTCTTCCAGTTCTACAACTGGTGAAACAATGACATCATTGTGCAATATAGATTGTTGTTGTGCTGGTGCTAGTATCCTTGCACCATCTAAACTAGATTCACCAACTCTTGCTTCAGACATATCTGAGTTGTTGTCTTCTGCAATTGCTGATAAATATTGTTCATCCTGTGCATATTTTTCTATGTTCTCCCTTTCTACGTCTGTTGACCGGTACTCCTCACCATGGGCATTTTCTGCAGCTGCTTCATTCTCATTTCTTCTAGCATCGACTGATGTGTTCATGTCATGAGATCTTGGCTCAGTCATCTCATTCGTGTCATCCTGTCTAGTCCTCTCAGGTTGCAAATCTCTACTGCTGAGAGGTGTTGATGTTGCAAACATCTCTATTGTTGTGTGCTCCCCTATAAATGGAACTTGAGAGATTTACTTAGCAAATGGAAAGATATGCTCCTTGAACATTACATCTCTGCAGACAAAGAAACAGTTAGTAGATAAATCCATCAGTTTGTATCCCTTCTGTGTTTCTGCATATCCAAGAAGTATGGCTGCTCTTGCTCTGGGGGAAAACTTGTCTTCTTTGCTCATGTTAGTAGCATAGCAAAGGCATCCAAACACTCTCAAATGAATCAAGCTAGGTGGCTGCTTATGTAGAATCTCATATGGAGATTTTCCTTTGAGCAAGGCAGTAGGCAATCTGTTTATCACATACACTGTTGTATTAACACATTCACCCCAGAATCTTGTAGGAGTATTAGCTTGAAATTTCATTGCTTTTGCTATGTCTAGGATATGTCTATGCTTCCTCTCCACCACTCCATTTTGTTGTGGAGTGTATACACAACTGCTTTGATGAATAATCCCATAAGAATTAATCAATTTTGTCATGTTTTTATTAAAGAATTATGTTCCATTGTCTGTTCTAATCGATTTTACCTTAGATTGAAACTGTGTTTGCAGCATAGGCAGAAACTTTCTAAGCACCACAACAACATCACTCTTCAATTGAAGCAAATGTATCCAAGTATATCTCGTATTATCATCCACAATAGTCAGGAAAAAATGTTTCCTATCATGAGTTGGGTATTTATATGGTCCCCAAACATCCAAATGCAAGAGAGAAAGAGGTTTCTCACTTGTAGTTAAACTTCTAGGAAACACTAATCTACTTTGCTTAGCAAGAGGACATATATGACAGTCATTGTTTACTGCTATGTCTACAACTTTATTATGAAAGAAATCTATATTCTTCATAGTACTAACTGAAGCATGGCCTAATCTTCTGTGCCAAAGTGCTCCATCTTCCTCATCCTTCCTTGTGCTTGTGGATGCAAACTGTCTTATTCCCTTGATGAATTTGTCCAAATCTCCTTTGAATCCTTTCTTCAATATGTACAACCCACCTTTTTCCTTACCAATCCCCCTCACCTTGCCATTGTAAAGGTCCTGGAATAGGCAGAAATCAGGAAAGAAATTCACTGAGCACAACAATTGCCTAGTTAGTTTAGAAACTGACAGAAGGTTGAACTTGAACTCAGGTACAAACAGTACATCATCCAATTCCAGTTTATCGAGAATGATTGCTTTACCAATATGTGAAACACTAGCTTTTTCTCCTGTGGGTAAATGAACTCGTTCATTTATATATGTATTGACTTTATCTTTGGTTACTAATGCCTCTAATTCACCAGCAATGTGATGTGTTGCTCCAGAATCAATAATCCACTTTGTAGGTAAGTTTTCCATTAAGGAGGTAGCCATACGTGTTGTGTTGGATTGACATTCAGTGTCTTTGTTCAACATGTTCAGAATCTGCCTGTACTGATCTTCGGTGAAGTATGACCCTGCCTTTAGTGCACCATTATTGCCTTTCTCTTCACCTTCCTGCATTGGTTTATCATTTCCAAATGCTCCAGTAGTTACGTTGGCTGCGTATGTTTTCCTATTTTTGAACTCATTTGGATATCCAACAAGTTTGTAGCAGTTCTCCTTAGAATGACCTGGTTTATTGCAGTATTCACACTTCATGAATGGCTTCTTCCCTTTATACCTGTTAACTTGCATCGTTGTTTGTCCCTTAACTGCTTGCATAGCAATAGGATCTCCCTTATTTCCTGCAGTCGAGCTATAATTCTGACTTTCATCTTCAATTATCAAGGCATAGGCTTGATTCAAAGTTGGCTCTATAGTCTTCATCAGAATCTGTCGTCTTGCTTGGTCATAAGTCTCATTCAGTCCACTTAAAAACTGCATCAACCTTTGCTGTTGAAGTTGCTCGACATATTCCTTCGAATTAGGAATAGGCACCACTACATCATACTCAACCCATAACTCCTTGAGCTTTGTGAAGTACACAGATACAGAATCATTCCCTGTGAAATGGTGGCTATCTCCCTGTGCAATTGAAAAATTCTCACACGATTCACTTTGTCAAATCTCTTTCTCAAATCCTCCTAGACTAAATGTGCGTAAGATGAATACACAATCCCGTTAAGCAATTCTGAAGAGACTGTGTTCATGATCCAGGACAAGACAATAGCATTACATGTTTCCCAATCTTCATGTAATGCTAGTTCGAATGAGTCCTGTTTGCATGTCCCTAGCACAAACCCTAGCTTCCTCTTAGCTTGTAGTGCAATTCGCATTGATCGACGCCATAAACCATAGTTTTCTGATCCTGTGAGCTTTACAGGAATCAAAACCGAACTAGGAGTATCTGAAGGATGTACGAACAAAGGATGTGTGTGATCGATGTGAGTCGCCATTGATAGTCACTGATTGAGCTTCTTGATGAAGATGACTAAGAAGTTACTGATTATCGAAGTATAATTCGCAGAAACTTAGAACCTTTCACTGCTCTGATACCATGTGAGCTCGATAATCACAAAATACAACTCGGATTCATCCATGCAAGCTCACACCAAGCTCTGCCATGGCTAATGGTGGAGAAAGGAAGAAGACGGTTAAAGGGGAGAGGGTGAGAGAAATATGAATCTGTGTATTGTATATTGTAAATGAAAAATGAATGATACAAGGATATATGTATGAGTAAATTAACTATAGTTGAGTCAACTAACTCTAGTTCTAACAACCTAACTATAGTTATTACTAATCACTAACTAACTATAACTAACTCAAGCTTAACACTATTACAAAGTTAACTAACTAATTAATTTTCACAATATATATATATATATATGTCGGCCGAAGTTTACGAGTCTGGTAACCCCTCAATATTATACATAGGTCTTCTATATAAAGTTGCTCCTTAAATTGATGAAGCTACGAACTGCTTTAGCTAGTTGCTCCTGTAATTTTTGAGGTCCGAGAGACGTGATAAATAAGAGAGAGGAGGAGGAAAGAGTTTAGATGTTAATGTCCGTGCATTGCTCTGATCATTAATATTTGCAAATATATTGATTTAATATTTGAGCATGTATCGAAATACTCCTTTAAAGATATTTTAGCTGAAATATGATTTTCACTCACAAATTTTCTAACTCTTTTTTAAAGTGAAGTTCATATTCAAATATAATTTTAACATTCAAATGCTACATTGCAACTTCAACTTTACATATATATTACCTTTCTTTTTTTCGGGAGAAATTCAAAAATAGCCAGATTAACAAGCGGTCATTCAAAAATAGCCGCAACTTCAAAAGTAATCGAAATTTAGTCACTTTTCATATAAAGATAAATTTGAATGAAAACACTGTTCAAAATCCGGAAAATACTCCAGCATAATATACTGGAACTCCAATATAAACTCCAGTATATTATATTGGAGTTCCAGCAAAGTATACCTACACAGGTACTCGAATCTCCAGTATATTATGCTGGAACTTTCCGCGTGTTGAAGTTCCAGCATAATATGCTGGAAGTTCATACGCAGGTACACTGAACTCCAGTATATTATGTTGGACCGGTCTCTGTTGCAGCAAAATAGTGTCTATTTTTCAATGACTTGATAAATACTGACTATTTTTGAATAACCAGTCCGAAAACTGGCTAGCCCGTGCTATTTTTACCGTTTTCTTTTCAACTAAAATATTGTTCAAACGCCTACCAATTTGAACCCAAGGTGCTTGTACTGGGTAGAAGCAGTGGGCGAGAGCCCAAATTTACATGAAGAGAACCCAATTATTGGGAGCCCATAACCATTTTAACCCACCCCACCAAGCACTCGAGTTTCGTGTCTAGGTTTAAGGTTTATACACGTTGGTATATTTCCATTGACCCCTCAAGTCAAAAAAATATCAGAATAACAGAAAGGCAAACTGAGACCTCTTTCTCTTCACACTTCGATTCGATATTGCACAGGTCAAGTTCAAAAGTTAAGAAAGAAAAAAGTTAAAGCCGATGTTCTTTTTCACTTGTATTTCTCTGAGATTTGACTTTCTTTTTTAATCTTAATGAATTCTTGGCTTTTGTTAGTTGTTACAGGTACTGAAACAGTTGATGACTTGAAACTGTAATTACAAATGTGGTCAGCGTGGAATTTGCAACCAATGTCGTTGAGACCTCCAATCATTCAACCCCATGATACGATATGAGTATGAAGCTGTGCAGACGGGAGTAGTACTTTCAGTCTTAATAGTAGTACATGAATAAGGGTAGTTATATTAGTTAGGGAGTCCTAAAAGTTACAGTTTGGTCCCTGTTTTTATTTCACTTAAGTCTATTAGTTATTTACTTTTACAGTTTAGTCCTAAGCTAAGAGACTTGTAATACCTGAAGTTGTACACTGTTCCATTCACGATATGCAAGATCACTATTAGCTCATCTTCTTCTTAGCTTAAATTCTGTTAATTTCTGTTCTTCTTCATAAACTTACATCAGTGGTATCAGAACTCTTTCCTCTCTGTCGGTTACGCGATGTCTGGGGAAATCAAAGAGGTACTCAATCGATTAGATCGAGTAGCCATCGAAGTGGCTAACGTCAATTTGAGACAGAATCAACTGGAATCTGCCAACGAAAGGGCATTTCGAGAGCTCAAGGAAACTTACGGCTGGTAGTAGCTCGAATCGAGGAAAGGAAGCTAGCTCAGCAGTGTCTAATAGAGAAGAACAATACTCTCCAACCGATGGGCCTTTTGGAATTCTAGGTATTCATGATCCTATTTCTTTTCCGCCATTGAATTCAAATCCTAGAGGAAGTAGACCTATGAATTTACCAGCAACCATGAATCGGAACCATAACCTTAGCCAGATTTCCCCATCTTCAACTTTACACACCCCTGCTTTTCTGCACTTACCCATTACCCAGCCCTCAAGTTTCACTGTTTCATCGGCACCTTTCAATTTGACTCAACATATATATTCACCATCTACCCCTAACTCAGTTTTTCAACCTCATACACTTCCTGCATCGATTCCTCAGTACCCCACCCAAACTGTGGGAGCCAATGGCCAGATCTCGTGTTCTATTCCCTGTTCATTTACTAACCCAGCACATGTACCTATGTCCATGCACCAACTGCCCACACACCAAATTCCTGTACCACCTAGTACACACCAGTTTCCCCCAGGGTCTGAATATTACCATGTTGGTGGGAACAATCAACAACCCCGTTCCGTTCTAAGGCAATATAGAACTGGATTTTCACGGTTTGGAGGAAGGGATTCCAAGATTGGTGGTACCAAATAGAGCAATATTTTTCAATACCCCATCATGAAAAGGTCAAAGTGACCTCTATGCACTTGAATGACTTGGCTGTATAATGGCATAGGGCTTACATGAGGGGTAGAGCTCATTTGCAGCTTCCTTTTCCCTGCTGGGAAGAGTATATTTGGGCTTTATCAGACAAGTTTGGTGCTGAGTTTGATGATCCCATGAGTGAGCTAGTTAAGCTTAAGCAACTGGAGGGGTGGTGGAATCTCAAGAAGCCTTTGATAGGGCCATGACTAGGCTCAATTTGGAGCCTAACTATGCAGTGAATATCTTCTTAGAGGGGCTTAAACCTGAATTAGGAGATGCTGTGAGGATTTTTAAGCCTTATTCCTTGCCCCAAGCTTACCATGTAGCCATACTACAAGAATTTATATTTGCTAAACAGTCCAAGGCCATGAAACAAGCAATTCTACACTCCACTCCTAGACCAAACCAGTTCATGTCTTCCCATAAACCCTCAACTTCCCCTGCTAGCCATCTACCCAAACCCGCTCAACCAGTGGAGGGGGATAAGTTCAAAAGAAGAAGACTAACCCCAGCTGAACTGAATGAGAAAAGAGCCCAATGGTTGTGTTTCCTATGTGATGAGTGTGAATACCTAATTTTTGCATGCTTTTAATACTAGCATTTGGATGATTTTTATTTGCATTCCTTTATTAAAAATACCAAAAATATATTATTATTATTATTTTTTTTACCTTTTATTTGTATATTTTAGTTTTGTATCTTTAAATTATATACACCAAAAAGACTTTTCTTTTACTTGTATGCCTTCTTAGGACTAAATAAAATAATTAGGGGGTTAAGAGTTTGGGCTATTGTATTTTTAATAAAAATTGAGTCAAATTGGCCCAAAACTTGAGCCCAATTCGTCCATACCCAGTCCAATTGAGGGTTGTCCAAGCCTTGGTTCAAAACGGCACAGTTTCATGTTGAAACTACGTCGTTTCATCAAGTGAAACCAAGACTCAATCCTACCCGTCCATTCCCACTTGATCCAACGGCTCAAGATCAATCTCCCACCCAGGTATTTAAACCCCTAATCCCCCAAAAATTTTGCCCCAAACCCTAATCTTCTTCTCTCTTCTTTCTTTCCCCTCTCTCTGGCCGCCGCCCGCCTCACTGGTGGACCACCCCATTTCCGTCTCAAAAATTCACCATCTTCCCTCTCTTCTTTCTCTTTCCATATCTCCAACTCAAATCTTTCAAAAACCTCCCTATCTCCATGAATCTACCCCAAAATCGAACCCTAGCCGCCGCCTATTTTCCCGAATTCGAAGAACTCCATCCATCACTACACCTGAATTCTCTCATCACCGGATGTATCTCTTAAAGATCTATCAATCCCCTTTAGTTTCACAGCCAAACTCCGGCGACCGGAATTTCGGTGACCGTCACTGCCGACCCCCCGCTGCCGCGACAACCCAAGACTACCATTGCTTCTCCACTTTAGCTTCATCTCGACTTAAAAGCACTCATTTCCTTCTAGCATGACGCCAAAACTTGTTTTTTTTTTTGGCACCTGTTAAAAGGAAACGTGCGCTTCAATGTCGGACAGTCACGACTCGTTGTCCACGGCATCTCCTTGTCGCTTGATTTGTCATCGAATTTCCTCGATTGGTATAAACCTTACTTCTTCTTCTTTTTTTTTTAAAATTTAATTATCTTTCTGATTTTTCGCTTTTGCGATTAGTATTAGTTTTAAGGGTTTAATTTTTATTAATGTTGATGTTATGTATGTGCAATTGAGTATTAATCCTTAATTATTTTTGGTTCTTCGACCTAGTCGGTCGACTATTTTGTATGAATTTGTTAAATGTGAATTTCAGTTCTTCGACCTAGCCGGTCGAGTAGTTTGTTGTTGTCTATTAAGTTCTGATTTTTTGTTCTTCCACCTAGCCGGTCGATAGTTAAGCTTTTATGTTGATTTCATGAAACCAAAAAGATTAGTTGAATTGTTTACATAGTCTTTATTAATCGTGATAGTTTAACGTTGTTCGTTTAGTTTCCGTTTCGAGCTTTGGCTTGTAAAATTCAGTTTGTTGTTCCATGTTAGT
>ML425745.1:0-13851 GCA_005239525.1 Nicotiana knightiana | reverse complement strand
TACAATCTCACTGTCTGAAAGAAATAGATGGGAAATAAGCAAAAGAAAACTCCATGGTGCTGCCGAGGATCGTTAGGAAAAGTTGCTCACCGTGAAGTCGGGTCCAACTAAGATCAGAATCGAGATCCAGTCTAATAACCAGATGCACCAGCCTCAGAACCTGTACAATTAAGTATAGAAGTGCAGCATGAGTACATAAACAAATATGTACCCAGTGAGTATCCCGCCTAACCTCGAAGAGGTAATGACGAGAGGTAGACGTGATACTTACTAGGGTCAACATTTCTAAATAATATGATTTAATAGGAACTAGGCAGGCATAACAGTCGTAGAAATCACAAAGATATAAATTATCAAGTATAGTTGTATTTACCTTTGCATGTCAAATTTCACTAACACATAATGTACTAAATTCCCTTATTAACATGAACCAGTTTATACAATTATAACAAATTCCCAGTAAATCATACAACACATAATAGGCCGGAAGCGTACGGCCGAAACACCGCGAAAATAAATGTGCATTGCATAGGGTCGAACGGCTCGAACCATAGATGAATCTATTACCCCACTCGCGAATCGAACCTGCGACGCGGTTGACATAATAGTAGGGCTATTCCGCTCACGAATCATACATGTGACGCGGTGCCGCATACATACATAAATTTATCAGTTTTTAAGGAATTAACAGAGATTATTCTTTAAGGGAAGAACTTAAACAATATATCATGGAACACAACTTCCTAATATTCTCATGCCAAATCAAGGATAATAAGCAACTCAAAATACGTTTAGGAATACATGTAAGGCACATATAAGCATGCTCGTGAGTCCTAGAACTACCCAACATAACATAGTAGTAGCTACGCACGGACTCTCGTCACTTCATGCATGCGTATCCCCCGCAAATAAGGACATTCAATTATTTATAATCACCTATGGGGACAATTCCCTCTTACAAGGTTAAAAAGGAGACTCACCTCGTGACGAATCTACTCCCCGGACCAAGAACGCGCTCGAAACTTCGAACTCTACACTCGAGGACTTGAAACTATCCAAATATTAAACAAATTAATCAATTTATGCTCAAAGTATGGAAATCCTCCTACTACTAAGTCAAATTCGCCATTCTTGAAGAAATCCTAAAATCCAACCCCGGGCCCGCATGCTCGGATTCAAAAAAATTTCGAAGGAAACACTCACCCATAGCCTAAGGATCATTAATACATGATTTTTACTTGATTTCATAGCTAATTGATGGGTAATTTTCTGAATTCTCGAAGGCCCTAGGTTACTACCCAAATTCTTAAATTTTCCACTAATTAAGTAGTTAAATCCTACTAAGAATGCATGCATTAACCACTTTAAGATAGAACTACTTACCTTTCAATGGTTGGGTCGTTGAGCCCTTTTCCCAAGCTCTCAAGGTGTTCTAATGGAGGAAGAAATGAAGAAATAATAAAGAATCCCGTATTTAAGAAACACATTGTCTGACAGTGTTTCCGCACCTGCGGCTCGAGGACCGTACCTGCGGTCTCGCACCTGCGATCAAAGGCTCGCACCTGCGGGAATGGACGAAGAAGCTTGGGCCCGCACCTGCGGAGGGGAGACCGCACCTGCAGCTCCGCTCCTGCGGAACTTGGTCTGCACCTGCGAGAAATGGACTGCCCGCTCGGGGTCGCACCTGTGAGGCTGGGACCGCAGGAGCGGTCCCGCACCTGCAGATCACACCAGAACATGTGCACCAGCATCTATTTCAGCTGGTTTCTGGCCTCGTGTGGTTTCCGGGAGGCACCTAGGCCCACCCGAGCCCCCGTCCAAATATACTAATAAGTCCCAAATCATGATACGGACTCGCTCGAGCCTTCGGAACACCCAAAACAACGCTAAAACTTAAAATCACACCTCAAAACCCCTAGAACCAAACTTAGGAGCTTTAAGTTTTCTTGACTTCGCTAATAACGTGCCAAACTGACCTATAATACTCGGAATGACACCAAATTTTGCAGGCAAGTCATAAATGACATAATGGAACTATCCCCGGTCTCGAAATTCCGTTCGGACCTCGATAACATGAAAACACATCCTAAACCACAATAGGAACTTAAGGGACTTCAAATTTCAATATTGGGCGCCGAAACGCTCCCAGGTCATCAGAAACCCATTCCGAACATACGTCCAGGTCCGAAATCATCATACAAAGCTACCAGAATCATCGAAACTCGATTCCAGGGTCGTTTACCCAAAATATTGATCGAAGTCAAACTTGTCCTTAAAGGCCAAGCTTAAGGAACCAAGTGTTCCTATAGCACTCTAAACACTTCCGAGTCCCGGACCACCCGCCCCCACAAGTCATAAATCACAATAAGCCGCTAAGGGAAGTTTCATTTAGGGGAACGGGGTCTGATAACGCAAAACGACCGATCGGGTCGTTACATTCTCCACCTCTTAAACAAACGTTCGCCCTCGAACGGGTCTAGAATAATACCTGAAGTGTTGGATAAGTGTGGATATTTTCTCCGCATGTCTTCCTCGGACTCCCAGGTCGCCTCCTCAACTAGTTGGCCCTTCCATTGGACCTTACGGCAGAAACTCTCTTGGACCTCAACTGGCGGTCCTGTCTATCAATAATAGCAACTGGATCCTCCTCGTAGCCCAACCTCTCATCAAACTGAATAGTGCTAAAATCAACCACGTGAGAGATGTCGGCGTGCTACCTCCGGAGCATAGATACATGAAACCTCCCCAACTCGCCTCAACACCTCGAAGGGACCTACAAACCTCGGACTTAGCTTTCCCTTCTTCCCAAACCTCATAATACCCTTCATAGGTGAGACTTTCAACAGGACCCTATCTCCCTCCATAAATGATACATCACGCGCCCTCTGATCCGCGTAACTCTTCTGTCTGGACTGTGCTGTGCGGAGCCTCTCCTGAATCAACTTCACTTTCTCCAAAGCATCCCTCACCAGGTCGGTTCCATATAACTTAGCCTCGTCAGGCTCAAACCACCCGATAGGAGAACGACATCGCCGACCATACAAATCCTCAAATGGTTCCATCTCAATGATGGACTGATAATTATTATTGTAAGCAAACTCGGACAAAGGCAAGAATTGGTCCCACTAACCTCCGAAGTCAATCACACATGCCCTGAGCATGTCCTCCAATATCTGAATTGTACGCTCCGACTAACCATCAGTCTGAGGGTGAAATGATGTGTTGAGGTCTATCCGGGTACCCATATCACTATGAAATTCTCTCTAGAAGTGCGGGGTGAACTGAGGACATCGATATGATATAATGGACACCGGCACACCATGCAACCAAACTATCTCCCGAATGTAGATCTGGTCCAACCTCTCAGAAGTATAAGTAGTAGCTACTGGAATGAAATGCACCAATTTGGTCAATCAATCCATAATGACCCAAACCGCATCAATCTTCCGCAAGGTCCGAGGCAACCCAACAACGAAGTCCATGGTGATGCGCTCCCATTTCCACTCAAGAATGGGCATCTGCTGAAGTAGGCCTCCTGGCACCTCGTGCTCATACTTAACCTGCTGGTAATTAAGACACCTAGCCACATACTCCATAATGTCCTTCATCATTCGCCTCCACCAGTAATGCTGCTTCAAATCACGATACATCTTCGTAGCACCATGATGAACAGAGTACCGTGAATTGTGTGCCTTCTCCAGAATCCTCTCCCTCAGGACATCAACCTTCGGAACACATAAACGGCCCTGAAGTCTCAGAACACCATCCTCGCCAATAGTAACCTCCTTGGCACCACCCTGAACCACTATCTCTCGTAGCTCAACCAAACACAGATCATCATAATGTCGAGCCTTAATCTCCCCCAATAACGAGGACTGAGTAACCACACGTGCAAGAACTCGACGGGGCTCTAAAAGGTCTAATCTCACCAGGTGATTGGCCAAGGACTGAATGTCCAAGGCTAGAGGTCTTTCCTCTACTGCAATATAATCCAAGCTACCCATACTCTCCGCCTTCCTGCTCAAAGCATCTGCTACCACATTTGCCTTGACCGGTTGATAAAGAATGGTGATATCATAATCCTTCAACAACTCAAGCCATCTGTGCTGCCTCAAATTAAGATCCTTCTGCTTGAACAAGTGCTGCAAGCTACGGTGGTCTATATAAACCTCACAGGATACTCCATACAAGTAGTGCCTCCAAATCTTAAGAGCATGAACAATCACTGCCAACTCCAAATCGTGCACATGATAATTCTTCTCATGAACCTTCAGCTGGCGCGAAGCATAAGCAATAAATCTCCCCTCCTGCATCAATACACACCCCAAGCCAACGCGTGAAGCGTCACAATATACTGTATACATCCCAGAACCGGAAGGCAATACTAGAACTGGTGCTGAGGTTAATGCTTTCTTGAGATTCTGAAAGCTCGCCTCACACTCGTCAGACCATCGAAACGGGGCATTCTTCTGACTCAATCTGGTCAATGGGGCTGTAATAGAAGAGAACCCCTCCACAAATCGGCAATAATAGCCTGCTAGGCCCAAAAAGCTCCTGATCCCTGTAGTTGAAGCAGGACGCGACCAACTATGAACTGCCTCGATCTTCTGAGGATCAACCTTGATACCCTCTCCGGATACCACATGCCCCAAGAATGCCACAGAATCCAACCAGAACTCACACTTTGAGAACTTAACATATAGCTTTTGTTCTCGCAAAGTCTGGAGTACAACTCTCAGATGCTAATCGTGCTCCCACAGGCTACGTGAGTAAATAAAAATGTCATCAATGAAGACAATGACAAAGGAATCAATATAAGGCATGAAAACCCTATTCATCAAGTCCATGAATACTGCCGGGGCATTATTCAAGCCAAAGGACATCACCAGGAACTCATAATGGCCATATCTCGTACGAAAAGCAGTCTTCGGAACATCTGAAGCCCGAATCCTCAACTGATGATACCCCGATCTCAGATCAATCTTAAAAAACACACGAGCACCCTACAACTGGTCAAACAAATCATCGATGCGTGGCAAAGGATACTTGTTCTTAATGGTAACCTTGTTCAACTGGCGGTAATCAATACATATCCGCATGGACCCATCCTTTTTCTTCACGAATAGAACTGGAGCACCCTACGATGATACACTCGGCCTGATGAACCCCTTCGCTAACAACTCCCCAAGTTGATCCTTCAACTCTTTCGGAGCCATACGGTATGGAGGAATAGATATAGGCTGGGTGCCTGGAGCTAAATCAATGCAGAAATCAATATCACGACATGGAGGCATGCCCGGAAGGTCCGAAGGAAATACATCAACAAACTCTCGAACAACTGGCACTGAATCAATCATCGGAGACTCAACGGTGGTGTCCCGCACATAGGAGAGGTAGGCCAGACAACTTTTCTCGACCATGTGTCGAGCCTTCAGGAATGAAATAACACGGCTGGCTGCACTAACTGAGGAACCTCTCCACTCTAGCCTAGGCGACTCTGGCATGACTAAAGTAATTGTCTTGGCATGGCAACCTAGCACGGCATGATAAGGAGATAGCCAATCCATGCCTAAAATAATCTCGAAATCAACCATGTTGAGCAATGAGAGATCCACTCGAGTCACGAACCCACAAAACAAAATCACACAGGACCGACAAATTCGGTCTACAACCACAGAATCGTCCACGGGAGTGGACACATAAATAGGAGAACCCAAGGACTCACGAGGGGCATCCAGAAAAGGAGCAAATAAGACCGAAACATAAGAATAAGTGGATCCTGGATCAAATAACACTGATGCCTCTCTACCACATACTGTAATAATACCTGTGATCACGACGTCTGAGGCCACTACATTTGATCCGGCTGGGATAGCATAGAATCTAGCTGGAGCACCAGAAAACTGACCTTCGCTGGAATGAATAGGGGCCGGCAGAGCTCCCCCTGCCTGGCCTCCACCTCTGGGACGACCTATACCAGTCTGCCCTCCACCTCTAAGTAGACGAACCGCCGATGCTGAAAGTGTAGGCTGATAGCTCTACTGAACGGCCTTGCCCCGAAGACTGGGACAAGTCCTCCTCATATGGCATAAATCCCCACACTCATAACATCTAGTTGGTGGCATGGCCTGCTGCCCTGAAGAAGGACCCTGGACAGCTAGAGGATGGTTAGAACTCTCCGGCATGGCACTGAAGTAAGGACTAGATGACCCCTGATGACCGGAATACCCGCCTGAGGAACCTGGTATGGCTGGTGGGAGGTAGGAACTCTCTGGCATGGTGCTGAAATAGGGCCTCACTGGAGCACCACAGGGAGGTGGTGGAGGAGCTGAATATGGAGGCCTGCTAGGATGGCCTCTACCGAACTGACCTCTACCCCTGGCTGGGGCACCTCTGAAATCTCCTAAAAATCTAGCTCTCTTATCCTACTGACCCTGCTCTCTGCCTCTCGAACGATAACCCTCAATACGGCGAGCTATCCCAACCACAAGATGATAGGGAGTCCCCATCTCCACCTCTCGGTCCATGTTGGCCCTAATACCTGAGTGCAGCCCAGCTACAAATCTCTGCACTCTCTCAACATCAGTAGGAAGTATCATAAGGGCATGACGAGACTGTCACGACCCAAATTTATGGGCCGCAACGGGTACCCGGTACCTTACTCGACCGAGTACCAACGTAACATATCATTCTTATTACATCATCATATACATGTGACATACGGGCCTAATAGGCCAACATAATCATTTATAAACTCAAAACATAGGCCGACAAGGCCGTACAATCTTCCACGTATATGACATATGTCTAGCCTATAAGAGTACATAAATTTCATAAAGTTCGAGATAGAGTCCCGCCATACCAAACAATACCCGTCTAAATCATACTAACCAAACAAGCGACTCTGAAGCAATGGAGTGCACCAACATCTTCCGCTGAGCTGATAGCCTACTCGGAGGGCTCTCGACCTGTCTATCGGGACCTGCGGGCATGAAATGAAGCGTCCCCAGGCAAAAAGGACGTCAGTACGAATAATGTACCGAGTATGTAAGGCACATAAATAAGTACATAAGAGACATGGAAGAAATATAGAGCACATGACGCAACCTGTAAGCCTGAATAGATTTCCAAATCACAAATTACCTTTAGCGTCATGCATATGCATATGAATATCATGTCGTGCATAGGTACATGTTTCATAACATCATCAGCCTCTGAGGGCATCCCATCATATAATATCGGCCACTGTGGGAAAAATCATCATCGTATACCAGCTGATCAGGTGGTGGTGCGTATATAACGCCATAACCTTTCCCATATCCCATATACATATATATACATACATATATATATACACGTATATAACACCGTTTGAATATACATACATATATACGCGTATATAACGTCGTTTGAACCATATTTCAGCTACTGTGGGCAACATCATCATGATATACCAGCTGATCAGGTGGTGGGTCGTATATAACGCCGTAAACTTTCACATATCCCATATATATATATATAACATCTCTCGGTACATGTATATAACGCATGAAATGCATATGGAATACATTAATAAAATCTCTCGGTATGTCATAAGACCATTATGCCTCTGATTAATATCATGAAATAAACTTTACCAACATACGTATTTTTCAAGACCCATGAACAGAAGATAATAATAGTTCACATGGTACACTTCATTTTCCAAGAATATCATACGTATATAACGTCGTATGAGTCATGGGTCAATGTACATGTATAAATGCATGAAATGCATATGGAATACATTAATAAAATCTCTCGGTACGTCATAAGGCCATTATGCCTCTGATTAATATCATGAAATAAACTTTACCAACATACGTATTTTCGAGACCCATGAACAGAAGATAATAATAGTTCACATGGGGAATCAAGAATACAGACACCCCTAGTATTTCTATGAATAGAGTAATTTATGGAAACCTCTGAGTTTGCTCGTTTCTTCCGTATAATTTGGATAATACCAAAATGAAAGAAGGGATGGTCTTAACATACCTAGAGTAGGAAAAAAATCCGTATGATATTCTTGGAAAAGGTTGCACCGTACTCCTTCATAACTGCAAAATTTTGCGTTACAAAGGTGCTAATAATTCCCGTTGGAATTGTTTAGTTGCAAAAATATTTTTGAAAGCTTGTAGGAAAATTCTAACGTCCGGTATTGTGTTTTTATTAAAGACAAATGAGAAAATTAAGTGTTCTCGTTCTTTATTGTTACAAGTCTTAGCTTTCAAAATAAGGGAACGAAATGTTCTTGTACTTTAACACATTGCTTTACAAATAAAATATTATGAATGATGTGTGTTATAATTAACACATTACTTGACACCTAGCCGAAATGACTAAGAGTCATTTGGTTAAGAGTTGTCTTACTGCCACGTGGAGTGGGGGATGGGTTTTTAATCTTATCCAATATTAATTAACTAATTAGGTAATATCTCTCTACTCGGTAATTAACTAATTACCCACATAATTAAGAATTACCTCAAATTACATAAAAATACTACTTATTTTTAATATACTTTATACATCATATTATCGTGGTCATGTGGTACCTTGTATGACACTAGTCCATTAATACCGGGTATTCTAGCTTGGGTCGTATTTTATCCCAACATGTCAAACTTGGATGAAAATTTATTTCTTTGACTTTTCTTCCCATCTCACCTTCACGAATTTACTCATCACTTATTTGAAATAACATAATGCTTATAATCTCAAAATAATCTCATTCCCGAACTTACGTCGATTAACTTACGACAAAACATCAATGTAAAAAATGCAGGATGTAACATCTCATTTCTGATTTTATATTAATTAAATTATGGCGTACTTCCACGTACGAAAACATGGGGTGTAACATCATTTCCCCCTTTGGAACATTCATCCTCGAATGTTGACTGATGCAGTTATCATTCTCATAACACATAGCTCTTGCGAATACTTTAGTACTCCTCTTGCCAGCCAGGCGACTGTTCTGTGAATGAATCCCAAGGGCCAGGGCATCCCCCGTTAAGCCTCTTTCTCATACCACGACTTGTAGTCGGAATCCTTCTAATCTCGTAACTATTGCTACCTCATTACTGTTCATCTTAAGAGTGATGGCCTAATCTCATCTTCTACCTTGCAATTTTTACCTGTCCATTGTTGATTCACCTCAATGTTTATCTACAACCTTCCATTGATAACTTGAAACTTCTTGTGTAATATATTACCACTAGGGCTTACGTTGCATCGTGGAACCTTTGAAGTGATTTTCCTGATCCACATGGGGGCGATATTGTACTTCCATAACCCCATTTCATATCATAGTCATCCTAATGTGATTCGCTTTACATGGGTATTCCAATCCTGCATAATTAATAAACTCGTTACTCAATCGAAGGCCCAAACGCTATCCTTTATTTATCACAATTACACCCTCATTCTATTACCAAGGTGGCATCCTAAATGCTATTAGTCTTAGACTCCTATGAGTTCATTCAGGCTATAGTGAGCTTTGTATAATTTAGAGAACCCATCTACTCTTCTTGTTTTCATAGGCTTAATCCTGAGGACTTATCCATTTTCGTTACCTTCTCACTCGCCCTTTCTTATCCTTACTCTTGTCTTCTAGAACCTTGTCGCTTCACCATACAATGGCTTGCGACCTACACAACTCTATTTATATTATTTGTAACCTTTCAACTTGCTTGCATCACAGATTTCCTTATGTCATTTTGGGACATCAAGCGAGACATCACATCATCTCTAACGCTTCTTTACTGTCTTAATTAGCCTTCTCGATACCTAAAAACCATAGGCTATGAGATATGCCACTGACTATGCCGCTATCATTCCTGGATATTAAATCCCAGCACTTCTAGCCTTCTATCCAAGGTATGGACTATTCACATATTCTGCATTTGAGTATATCGTACGTTGTTCACCTTTACCTAACTAACCTTAAAATCTCGCGTCGTATCTTCTATCTCTTTCATGACCTCCCTTCCACATAGTTATAATTCACGTCCATAACTTGAAGCTCTATTATAATACTCGCACCTTTGGTACATACACAATCCGGTGGGAGCTTCGTACTGACTTCTTATGGGGCTGGTACTTCTTCTAACTGGATTTCTTGTAGAGCCATTATACATTATGATTGTTGTGTTATTTCTCTTGAACATCTAATATTAAGAGCGATTTTGCCATGTTCTCCGGCACAACTTCTATAATTTTTCTAGGTCCAGTAATCAAACTGCTGATTTATTTAGGTGGTATAATTCTTTAGTTTCCTCTTCTTTCTGATCAACCTTTATGTAGGCTTAAGTTATCTTCTGATCTGTGGCTCCTGGTATTAGTTATTACTTTAGCCTTTCATAGGCGCTGAGGGATATTCCTGATAAAATCCTTTAACAATTCAATACTTCGTCTATGACCTGGGCTTAATTCTTTCTTTTAATGTATACCAGAATCTTCTACGACTGTATATGTTGCAGGTATAAAACTTCAAACTCTTAAGTGCGTTCATAATGTAACTAACTCTGGATCGTTGGTCAAATAATTCATTTCGTTCCTTCTCAGCTTTCTTTAAACGTAAGCTATTTCTTTTCCTGGTCTTTCTGTCCCTTGTTACGTGCATACTTGGCTTATCTTGGCGCTTACGAATACTAGAATCTCATGTAACCCATATGATCTCAAATATCCCTTACTTCCTGTTCATTAGTCACAATAGACGCCACTTTCTTATGGAGTGCATACAATGTTGTAGTGAGACTGTTTTTACATGACCATTTCTTCTTCAAGTTACCATGTTTAGGCTGAAGCCTTCTTCCTTATTTTCCTTAGCTAGTCTTTCATTGTAGTACTCAGGGAGGACTCTCTGACTCTTATGACGTTGCGAGCTTCTTACAGACCCTTTCGATGTCCTTCCTTACCTATAATTAGTCGTAGTTACTTACCTCCATGCCCTTATGCTTGTAGGGCTGCTTCTGAACTGATAATTTTTTATTGTCTTCCAAGTGGCACTCTCTTTTACTTTCGTAATACTTATACGGTACCTTTAACTATCCCAACTCCTATCTGAATATTTCTCAAGGGTCATATGTCATAACTGCAAGGAATAATTCCCAAGGTTGGGGTTCCCTATGTTTATCTTGCACGATCTGTTGATTTTTCTGCAACCTCTTGTCTGGCCATAACTAAGCTCCTCCTAAATCAACTATTAACTACTCGTTGGCTTATTCTCATATCATTACTCCACGTAATCTTTCTTGAGTTATTTCATTTGTCTTAACTTACATCTTGCATTGACTCCTTATCTATCTATCAATAACATCTTGGGCAGGGACCCTTACTTCCTCTACTTGACGTCGTGTTTGCATAAATTTCTGGAATCATAGCATATTTGTAGGCTTTTAATAAGTGCCATCACATTCCTCTTCAANTGCCACATTACTCCATATTCCCCCCTTTAGGGATGTACTAAAAACTGAAGCCACGAGGATCTACCTATATATATTTTACCTCTTCATCTTTGGCGTCGTTTCTCAACATCAATGATCCTTACTTGCCTTGCGGCAATTCTTCTGTACCAAGGATGACAAATTCCCTTACTCGCGAGGGTGACACTTAGCGTAACTGGCACATACAGTCTCTTAAGCTTAACTTTGCTCACATTGCTTGCACTAGGGAAGCGTCTCCCTGAGTGACTATTTCCTGTATTTCTCATGAATCTTTTTCTATTGTCCTATTAATGCCAGAACAAAATATGAAATTCTGATGATGGTGACTATTATCCAACCACTCAGTCCTTAATTCACGTTTAGTTATCATGTTCACCAGCCCATACTGATTTGTATTACTTTGGGGGTCTAACTTTTCCTTTTGTTCACGAACTTGTTTCTCGAAATGAGGATATGACTTTATGGCCTATACTCTTTCGTTGTCTTAAGGTCTATCACCTCTCGTCTCTTCATTCACTTGACTAGACTGTGTAATACTGTCATTTCTTCTTCTTCTTCTTCTTCTTCTTCTTCTTATTCTTTCTACCGTCTTTATCCATGTATCATACCTTATTCATAATGCTTCCTTATCTCTCTTCTCATTACTCTACTAATATTTCTACATATCCCCTTTCTTGTGAAAACACGACATTCTTTCGCTTTTAGCTCTCCTTGCTTCATTCATCGGCTCTCTGGGTTGCTCAACATCCTCGCGCTACTAGCGATGAGAGCTAAACTTAAGGTAATATTTATCCCATCCAGTCTTTCAGTGCCTATCTTCTGAATGCTAGTGTTCACATCTAATCATAATATTCTAGAGTGCACCATCTGGGTGTCTCACTAGAAGATCTATTGGAACATTTGTAATACCCTTTGGAAATGTCAACTGACGCAAACAATTCACCTATCATATCTTCGTATACTACTTATGATAACCCCCATAGGGCATATCTGGAATGGGTGCGACCAATTGTATATATCTCTGTTACTATTGAATATAACTCAAAAAGCTTATGTTCCTCTGCCTGAATTATAAACACTGTTAACCTTTGTTGACTGGGCGCCTCATACCCTTCTTTATCTTGTTTCTTTTGCTTGTTGAAACTTGTACTTACCTTCTGAATCTCTCATTACTTTTTACCATATGGGTGGATAGATATTCTTACCTTAAGTTTCCTTGTCAAGAAGCTTGCACGTTTTAGTACACACATGATCTACTGAAGACCTTACATTTACTCATCGTAAGCATCATGAAAAAATTGAGTTCCTCTGACTCAACTTTTCCACATCCACATTCAATCTCTTACCAACTATCTTTCTGGACGTCGGTATCGTCTTATTACGAATAAAATGGAATTTAGTAATTTGAATTCCTATGACTGAGCTCTACCACATGATCTAGAGTAAGAAGAAAGAGAGACAGTCCTAAATGCCCTGTAGCCTCCTGCTTATAAGTGTGGCGCACGACACACCCATAAACAAGACTCTACTAGAAACGGCTTGTAGACTCCCTAGGACAGAACTGCTCTGATACCACTTTTGTCACGACCCAAACCGATGGGCCGCAACGGGAACCGGGTACCTTACTCGACCGAGTACCAATGTAACATATCATTCTTATTACATCATCATATACACGTGACATACGGGCCTAATAGGCCAACATAATAATTTAAACTCAAAACATAGGCCGTACAATCTTCCACGTATACAACATATGTCTACAAGTCTCTAAGAGTACATAAATTTCATAAAAGTCGGGATAGAGCCCCGCCATACCAAACAATACCCGTCTAAATCATACTAACCAAACAAGCGACTCCGAAGCAAATGGAGCGCACCAACATCTTCCGCTGAGCTGATAGCCTACTTGGAGGGCTCTCGACCTGTCTATCGGACCTGCGGGCATGAAACGCAGCGTCCCCAGGCAAAAGGGATGTCAGTATGAATAATGTACCGAGTATGTAAGGCACATAAATAAGTACATAAGAGACATGGAAGAAATATAGAGCATATGAGTAAGCCTGTAAGCCTGAATAGATTTGTAAATCATAAATTACTTTTAGCGTCATGCATATTCATATGAATATCATGTCGTGCATAGGTACATGTTTCATAACATCATCAGCCTCTGAGGGCATCCCATCATATCATATCAGCCACTGTATACCAGCTGATCAGGTGGTGGAGCGTATATAACGCCATAACCTTTCCCATATCCCATATACATATATATACATACATATATATATGCATATATAATTCCATTTGAATATACATACATATATACGCGTATATAACACCGTTTGAACCATATTTCAGCCAC